>QQSS02215738.1:0-11081 GCA_003687565.2 Craspedacusta sowerbii
GCAGTGATTGTAGAAATTCACTTTGCATGTGAAAGTTTGTTTAGAAAATATATAATTGAAGTTTGAAAATTATTATTGTTGTTGTTGTTGTTATTATTATTACTATTATTAATTATCTTCGGGTTACCCATGCGTCGATTTACCTCCTAATTGCTTTTGTTTGTGATGGAGCATACTCACTTTGAACGCCACACAACAGACGGAATATACAACTACCATTTAATGAACGACGGAATATACAACTACCATTTAATGAACGAAAGTATGGATGGTACTGCGCTTCTGGGAGAGCCATGCCGTTGTGACTGAAATAACTTATCCGGATTATTGTCAACTATTTTAGCAATACTATATTGTGTTAATATTGATCCGGTATACTTTCTCACTGGGCGATGAAGTGAAATGAAAAACAGTTCATGAAATAAAAAATTTCAATAGAACAAATATTTTAATATACATAATATATATATATATATATATATATATATATATTAAATATATATACAATATATTTAATAAATAATATTATTATATACTATATTATGATATCTATCATTAACAATATATGATATGCATATGATAGCATATAACTTGATGAAAATAATATTAAATATGTACTATAATAATAAATTATTAATTATTAATTATTAATAACTTAATTAACAAAAAGGGAAAATTCAGGCAATTTTTAAATAGAATGTAGTGCAGCCATCCACGAGCTAAAGACAGTCATGTGAGAGAAAATTTGGAAAACCAAACTATTATTCGAAAATGTTTTCAATATGACAAATGTTTTATGTACAATAATATATAATTTATGATAATATTATATACCATATTATGATATCTATCATGCATAATATATATAATATACATGTGATAATATATAAGTTTAAAAAAATTTAAGCATCACTAGTATTTTTTATGAGTTTTAGTCACTAACTATTTACAAATATGCAAGACGCTTCTCATCCGGAAGGTCCATCCTGCAACAGCTCTTCTGAAATTGTCAGATAAACTTCAAGATCTCGGGGTCAGTCCACGACTTCTTTCTTCGACAATAAATATAAAAACCAGAGCGGATAGAGACTTCTAACATTTTGCTCGAGGTTTGATCGACGTTGATGCCAAGATCCTTTAGTAACTGCTTGAAACTGTTATCTTGCCACCTGAGGAAACCCAGCGTAGTGACTGCTACTGGGATTACTTCGAAATCAACACATGAAAGAGGATGTTGGGACCGCAGACTCATAAATCTGTTTTTTTTTATCGGATCTAGCTTTGTTTGTATTGGTTTCAAACGGAACCGTTAGCTCGACTACAGTAGTTTTTTCTGGCAACGCTATTATAAGATCCGGTGCATGAGACGAGAATATCTCAGAAGGATGTGGTAAACTGGAACCAGGAAGGTCAACGTACAGCTTCATGTTTTTTTTATTTGGTGAAGTTGATGAACGTTAGTGTGTAGTAAAGAGTTGCGCTCTAATGCACACTTATGAAGAGAACACACGTGACGTTGCGTCTGAAGATCCCCACAGAGTTCGCATTTTCTATCAGATTGAACCCCAGTGCTTTAAGTTCGATGCATTTTCAAGACTAAATATCAGCGAAAAAAGCAAGCTATACTATTTGGAAGCTGTGAAACAAAGAGTTGCCAGTTTTGGAGCGATGCAATAGTGCAGACTTACGAACGTGCAAAATTATTGCACTTTGCTCTATGAGCCGGTCAAACTTTTCCGTTCTCTCCTCAATGGGTTTTTCACCTTCCGCTTTAGAAATTTTTTCTTGATGTCAGAGAATAGATTCTGTTTCGCTCAATGTTACTCGACGTCTTCAGAATGCGCCTAGTAGACAGTTGACACTCATGATGCAAGTCCTTGGCGCAGTAAAAATTAAGGCCTAACTTGCTGACAGGGAAAGAAAGATGTGTAATATTTACGCCCATTGGAATTTCCAGCCATATTTTAATACTTTTGTCTACTAAGTGTTTGGGGATTTGCTTTACCCAGGTGCTTTTTATGTCGTAAATTGAAAAACGCCAACGTAGCCTGGAGTACACATACTGTTACAAAATCTTGATGTTTTTGGAGCGGCTTTATGATATAAATATATAGATATAGATATAGATAAAGATATAGATAAAGATATAGATAAAGATATAGCTATGTATCACCTCAGTGACTGATTCGGCGTGCAGAGTATCACAATTTAATAGCAAAGTTGAATTGCTTTCCCATATACGTAAAGTTTTCGCCATCAGCAATTGCAGGTACTCTTTCATTAAAGATTTTAATGTTGGGCTTATATTACATAGCACGAGATCCACAAATCCAAAGGTATGACATTTATTGGCGCGTATGTTTAAGTCGGTTCGGTCCTGCCCTCCCACTTCCACTAGCGATGGAAGTATGGTAGCCTCGATACAAGCTACTAACGAGGCCGTAAATTTCGGTTGGGATGTGATGATACCAAAGGATTGCATTCAGCAGGCGATGATGAACCTGGCCATGATGAACGCGTTTCTCAAGTCCAGTAAAGTTACTACCAGACTTTGCTATTTAATTCTGGCATTGTCGATCGTAGATGACATTGTCTCAGTATGTCCAATGGTTTCATGGATTGTTCCATGATTGCACAAGAAAGTTCCTGGCTGCTCAACCAGCAGAATGACTCAGGAACTAGCTATCTCCTTATGCACATATTAATTGAATCGAATTATATTTTGGGGTATCTCAACACATTTATATAGAAGTCAGGAAATTACCTTACAAGTACGGAGATTTTATTAGTTTAAAATGGTACCGGAAATATCCGTCCACAGCCCCATCTGGAACGTTTTTTTTTTCAATGTAGTTGCTATCTTTCATAAACGTGTAAATCCTATTACGTATTATGGAGGTGTAAATTTTTGAATGCACTGGTTTCTAATGTAATTGGCCTAAAATTTTCTGGGTCTGTTGAAGGGCCCCTTTCATGAACTAGTGCAGTAATGTCCGTGCTTCTAAGCGTCAGGGAACACCTTAAGATCCCAGCACTGTACTAAGATTTTCCATAGACACGTTCGCAGTGCAGGACAATGTTTCATGGGTATAATACTTATGTGATCTTACGGACAAGGCGAACCGCTGGATTTAATTTTTCGAATGGTAGATGCAACTTCTTTATATCAACTTTTGCATTTGTCTAATAGAATCATCAGGATTTGAAATCTTGCAAGAGAAGTAAATGTTGTTTTTAAAATGATGATAATAATTAATAATAAGAAAAATAAGAATAAGAATAAGAATAATAAATATGTAATAAAATAATAAATATTTACATAAGTGTAAACCTTTACCTTAGCGCTAAGTAACAGGAGATTGGAACGTTCGAATCGGCCACCATTTTGAATGTGTTCGCATCTCTTACCTACGCTTGGGTAGCGACATGTAGAGCGAGTGAGTGGAGCTGTATCGAAGTGAAAAAGGGCAAGTTGAGGTAATTTTGAAACAGTAAGTAGTGCAGCCATCTGCAAGCAAGAGTGGGCATGTAAAAGAAAATTTGGAGAAGCGAAGAGAAAAAATCACTGAATAATGATTGTGAAGATGACATAGGAAATATGTGTATAAGGGTTCCAACAAAATTATTAAAGAAATTCTTTTATATCAAGGTTATTAAAGAAATTTTTTTCATATCAAGCACCAGTACACGAGCTTAGAACATAACCTCAGTATACTTATTTGATAATAAAAAAAAACACTACGGCAAACCAAGCGCACTTCTAACTCAGTTTGCCTAATGGGCAAGATGAGCGTTTGCTGGACACTCCTTCGAGTACTTGCGTTGCTTGTGTGGCATTCGTAAAAGGTCACTTAGGGCGGTGAGTGACTTAAAATTTTAAACCAGTTCATGATTGGTAAACACGCGCACACACTCGCACACACACGCACACACACACACACACTCACACAAACACACACACAAAAACACACACACACAAAAACACACACACACACAAAAACACACACACACACGCACATACACATACACACTCACACAAACACACACACAAAAACACACACACACAAAAACACACACACACACAAAAACACACACACACACGCACACACACATACACACAAACGCATATATATATATATATATATATATATATAAGTATCAAAATATAGAGGAGAAAAATAATGATTACACGCAAAAAGAGTTCATTTCAGCGACTGTTGTTCATGGTTAAGAGTTCTCTGTTAAAACTATTAATACTTCTAGGATACATTCAGTCTGACATCGGCTTAGGCTAATTGGCCTGCATGCCCACCCACAGGTATCGGAATGATTTTACCAGGCAACACCGGTATTGTTTACTGGTAGTGCAGTTGAGATCCACTTCTTGCTCAAATGGATTACGTAGGGACAGATTATCAAAAGGATTAAGTATCGACGTATGATGATTGGAGTCGCCGCTCTTATCACTGAGTCTTGCTTGCTGAGAGCTTTGTTCTGGCCAAAGAGTTACGTGGGGTTCGTTTGTTAAGTCCTTGTAAACAATAAAGCGCTGTTAAAAGGTAACTACTGCGATCGGGTCGCTAGGAAATTCTATGTTTTGTGCTTGCCTCCTGACTTAGTCAAATGCTACTCCCTTTCTATTTTTGCAATTCGCTAGATAATTCTTGCTGGTGTATTTGTTTTTTTCCTAACGTTAGCAAGTTTATCTTGACGAGGTGAACCACTTTACATTTTCGATCTTTACAGTCGAGGTTTTAGAAATATCATGGCCATCTTGAAAAATATAAAGTCGTATGTAACGAAGGCCACAGAAATACTCGCGCATTTAAGAAATATTGATTCGAATGCGGTCAAGGCGCTGAACTGAATGTCTTGTTGGGGTCAGTAACGACAGTTCGAGGGATTTTTGCAAGTTGCCATCGACATCTTTACGTAAGTGTAAACCTTAACCTTAGCGCTAAGTAACAGGAGATTGGAACGTTCGAATCGGCCACCTTTTCGAATGTGTTCGCATCTCTTACCTGTGCTTGGGTCGCGACATGTAGAGCGAGTGAGTGGAGCTGTATCGAAAGCGTTTTCTTTTTTCCGCGTATTTGCGTGTGCCCACTGAGCAAATCAAGCTTTGTTCACGCCCCGTTCAACTTGCTAGCTATGCTCAAGCACTGCTCGTTTGGCGCGAGTGCATCTCCTCAATCGCGTAGAAGTTGAGCCTATAGTAAATATATGTATTTTTGAAGTTGAATTCTAGAAGAGAAATTATAGCTAGTCAGAACAGGCGCATCCTTTGCTTCACACAACTCCACACCACAGGCGCTGCGAAACAGCTCTTTAGAACACTAAACCAAAGAAAAAAAGCATTGAAAATAGGATCTCCCTACGCAACTTTATTGAAAGTTAGAAAAACAGTGATAGAGGTTTCGGATTTAAAAGTTGAATGATGATTTAAAAATGAATGAAAATTAATGATAATAAGACCATTGCGTACGATAATAATTGATAAGATAAAACTTATAATAGGCCACCCTGAGTTGAAGTTGTGAGTAGAAATGATGTTTATTCCCGCAATAAAGTGATTATGTTTCCACGCTAAGCACCCATGGACCACAACGCAGAGAAATTGTTTACAATTTGTCTCGCACGGGTTCATCTCTGACTGCGCACTGAATTATTAATTATGGTTGAATTATAGCAGACTTTCACAGAAAGTCACAACCAAGTTCCATCGCCAAGGTAGTTTCGCATTGTAAAATGGCTATTGCATCTTGTTGCTAATTGCGAATACTTAGACAAGCGAAATACAAACAAGGCGGTATCTCCAGTAAGCTCTCCTTGACTGTCAATTGGGGTATCTTCATTGATTTTGGATGAAATTTCGTTCGCACTGAAATTTCGTTTGAACTTTTCATTACTTCTCAAAGGTATATGGAAAGGCATCTCTTTTCGTCATGCTTTTTTCTTCATGTATTAGATCTTCATGCGAGACGGGAGAAATCTTTAACTAATGCTGCGTGACGTTATTTGTAATAGTTTTTTAATTCAACAAAAAAGATAGTTCTACGATTCTATTTAAATCCACCCTATCATTTTTCTTTATACTTTTATTATAGTTGGTAGTCTCTAGCTAGTACGTAGTAGTAGTTTCTCTATAGTTCTATAATAGTTTGAGAGTATGAGAGAAGACAGTTCTATCATTCTGTTTAAATCCAGCCTATCATTTTTCTTTAATTATCAAGTTCTTGAACGGTTTACATATTAACTATGTAAAATACGTCCGTTTGCTATGATTTATATCTGCACGTCTTATGCAGTTGGTTGACCAAGAAGCTTTGTTGTAGGGCAAGGAGTTGTTGGTAAGGAGTTTCCGCAATGAAGGTTCTGTCCCTCCAGCTGCTGATCATTTTCGCGGAAGCTCTGTTCTTATGCGCAGAGGAACCCGATATAGGTATGGAACGGCTGTACTGCCATAACTGATATCTTGTGACACAGTTCTGCAGGCTTTGCTTTATAACTCGGGATGAAGCTACGGCGCAATTTTGCTAGTGAGAGCTCATCAAATAAAAAATCTTTTGATATTGCTAATGCTAGTGTACCAGAATAGTTCATCCGTGCTCTACTTTTCAGTCTTCTAACCCCTTTTCTGCCGCAAAATGCGACTTTAAGACATCTTTCAGTAGGTCGGTAAAGGTGTCCGTGTGTGTGAGCATGCGCGTTTGCGTTTGCGTCGATTTTGTTTGTGCATGTGTGTTTGTATGTGCTTATAGGCGTGGTCGCGTGTGAGTCTGTGTTAGTGTGTGGGTGTAATTGTGTGTGTGAATGTATGTGAAAGTACGGCAGATGGTTCCCTTAGATATCGAGACGCTGATTGATGCTGTGTCAGATCCGGAGTTCGACGCAGCTGCCGAGGAGGTTCTCGATAGGAGTAGACGGCAAGCTAGCGGTATATCCGACTGCGAGTACCGCCGTATGCTGCCACAGACTCCGCATCTGTCGAAACCCGTGTGTGAGCCTGATGGAAGCTACAGAGTCTATCAGTGTGACCCATCGTCGCGGTCAACTTGCTGGTGTGTCTATGAAAATGGACAGATGATTAAGGGTACGTTCCGCGGAAGCAATATCATCGAGTAAGCTGCTTTTGTGTCGCATTGCCGGCTGCAGCAATGATGCCCTAGCGGTGAGGGTCAAGGAGCAGCCGGGTTGTATGTGATCCTTGTTGTGTAGGTTGCCTACTAGGGTTTTGGCATCAGTGACTGTAAGTCTAGCAAAGTTTAATTCTTCGCTGTCATCTCAATGATGTACCTTGTACACACGAACGTTGGCCATTAGATAGCTGATACATCTTTTTTTTCAGGAACCATTCGAGATCTGAAAGATGCCGCTCAGGAAAGGCAATATCAGGACTATTGTGAGAAGGCAAGAAAAACCGCTGGACCAGCACCACCACCTGCTCCTTACCCTTCCGAAACGCCCGATCCCCGATTGGGATACCAGCTGGCTGAGCCACAGTCCATTATGGTGGATCCATTCATTTACAACATGCTCGTCCAGAGCTGGGATCCGTTCATGGGTGCTCCACCCTGTCCATTTCAGTGCCCCTCCCCTTGCCCTTATCCATGCACCCCTCAAATCTCCCTATCACCGGCTATGCTCGTTCCAATGCCAGTCGCAGCTCAGCCTGCCCAACAGCCGCTGTGCCCGCAAAGTTGCGGACCTACCACTTGCCCACCCGGCTGTCCCCCTACTTACGCTCCCCCTCCTTTCTGCCCTCAGTATTGCCCTCCCCAGAGCTGTCCAACGGGATGCCCGCAAACACCGCAATTGACTTTGCTTGCACCTCGACCTATCTGTCCAGATAATTGTCGGGAGTTTGCCTGTCCAACTGGATGCGCGGCCGCCCAGCAGCAGATTCAGCTTATGCAGCAGGATCTACTGGAGGGACAAATGTGTCCACAGCCATGCCAGGCACCCTCATGTCCGACAGGTTGCCCATTAACCTTAGCGGCTGAGCCTGCTTATTGTCCACGACCTTGTCCGATCCAAGGATGCCCTTATGGTTGTCCGCCTGCTCAATATCGCGTTATGCAGATGTGCCCTCAGCCATGCTTGGGCTCTTTCTGTCCAGGAGGATGTCCCTACACCCAGAGTTCACAACCAAACTGGTGCCCAAGACCGTGTCCAGCACAGTATTGTCCCAGCGGATGCCCAATGACCAGTGGCTTTTCTGTGCAGCAAGGGTCCTTCCAGCCTCGCATTTGTCCGCAACCATGTCAGGTGTCAAGCTGTCCACCCGGATGTCCTTATACAGCAGCATACCAGCCGAGCCAGTGCCCTAGACCATGTCCTCCGCAGACATGTCCTACTGGGTGCCCACAAACGTCGCAGATTCCTCAAGTTATGATGTGCCCGCAACCATGTCAGATGTCATCGTGTCCGGCAGGATGTCCAATTACGACTTCATCCTATCCATCATGGTGTCCTAGGCCTTGCGAAAGTGCGACGTGCCCGTCTGGATGCCCAGCAACGTCGTTTCTACCACTAGTTGGATTCGGAATGCAAGTGCAGCAGCTTTCTATTAATAGACCTTATGGAGGATGCCCTAACCCTTGTCCGCACCCTTGTCCACCAGGTTGCATTCCCACACCCAATGTCTTGCAGCCAATCTCATATATCCCACAGCCATGTCCGACACCGTGCCCACCATCTGGGTGCCCTTCTAGTTGCTACACACCTCCAAGGCTCATGCAACAGCAAATGTGTCCCCAGCCGTGTCAACGTCCGGCGTGTCCATCAGGATGCCCTATAACTATTGCGTATCAGCCATCGCTTTGTCCGCAACCCTGCCAGCCAGGAGTTTGCCCGTCGGGATGTCCACAATCTCAGCAAGTTGGCCAGGTCTACCAGGTATGTCCGCAACCATGCATAGGACAACAGTGTCCGTCCGGATGTCCCGTAACAACAGCATCCTATCCGCAGTTTTGTCCTTTGCCATGTCAGCCAGGTTTTTGTCCTGCAGGGTGCCCTCAGATTACCCAAGTATGTCCGCAGCCTTGCCAAGGACAATTTTGTCCGAGTGGGTGCCCAGAGACAGCCTTCACGGAGCCAGTCATATGCCCCCAGCCTTGTGCCGATGAGTCATGCCCAAAAGGATGTGCTAGATTAATGGCGAATTCATTCGCATCTACGGCAATGCAACAACAAGTGCAGTTTATTGCTCAAAGGTGGTGTCCACAGCCATGCTTGCAGCCATCCTGTCCGCAAGACTGCCCATTGACCATGTCAAGTCAGCCAACCATGTGTCCTCAACCATGCGTCAGGCCAAGCTGCCCTATGGGCTGCCAAGCTTCAGAAGTGCCGATGCAGCAGATGTGCCCACAACCTTGCCAAGGTTATTCGTGTCCTTCAGGCTGCCCACAAACCTACGCGAGTATGCCCAGCATGTGCCCACGACCTTGCCCTCCACGCACCTGTCCGATTGGATGTACCCAAACGCAAGGGCAAATGCAGATGCCCTTGCAAATGAATATTCAGCAAGTGTGCCCACAACCTTGTCAGGCGCCATCTTGCCCAATGGGATGCCCTCAAACAACAGCTTACCAGCCAAGCATATGTCCGCGACCCTGTCCTCCACAGATCTGTCCAAGCGGCTGTCCCCAAACGCCAGCAATGATGCAGATACCCTTGCAAATGGCTGTTCAGCAAATGTGTCCGCAACCTTGTCAGGCACCTGCTTGTCCTATAGGCTGCCCACAGACTTCATCCTATCAACCGACTCTGTGTCCAAGACCCTGCCCAGCTCCTATTTGTCCATCTGGATGCCCACAAACTTCATACTCGACTCAGATACCTACACAAATGCCGATTCAACAGATCTGTCCACAGCCGTGCCAAGGATCGGTCTGTCCATCTGGTTGCCCACAAACATTTGCTACACAACCCAGTATGTGCCCACGGCCTTGTCCACCACAGAGTTGTCCAATTGGTTGCCCACAAACTTTAACCATGCCAGTGCAACAGCTTTGCCCACAGCCCTGTCAAGCGCCATATTGTCCTGTTGGCTGTTCGCAGAGTGCAAATATGCAACCAGCTTACTGTCCCAATCCATGTCAGGCACCTTCTTGCCCAGCTGGCTGTCAAGAGACCCCCAGATATTACTTCTCTCCAGACCTGCTGGCATCACAAATTTGCCCTCAACCATGTCCAGTAAATGCATGTCCTCCAGGATGTATGACAACTGCTGTAACTCCTGCTTCGCCTTGCCCGACACCATGCTTAGCCCCATCATGTCCTGCAGGATGTCAAGAAACGACGTTGCTTCCTCAGCTGCCAAGAATTATCCAGCTTGCCATGCAGCAGATACAGCCACAGCTGAATCAAATATTGAGTTCACTGTGTCCGCAGCCCTGCCAAGCCCCAACATGCCCAGCAGGCTGTCCTTACACACAGCTTCCAGCTCCCTCGGTGGTGTGTCCTCAACCTTGCTACTCTAATTGTCCTCCGGGTTGCTACCAGTCTCAGCAGGTTCCAGTGCCGCAGCAGCCCCAAGTGTTGCCTTATTCCTGTCCTTCTCCATGTCCTCCCTCTTCTTGCCCAGTAGGATGCCCTCAAACTCCGCGATATTACTTTTCACCAGACACGCTTCTCCAACAAATGCAGCCGCAGCCACAAGTAGTCTCAGTTCCTATGGCACTCCCACCACCTGTAGTTTACGCCCCATACCAAGAGATGTGTCCACAACAATGTCTTACTCCAGCGAGTTGCCCCGTCGGATGCTACCAAGCACCAGTCGCTCAACCACAATTTGTTCCGTATATTCCATCTTATACGCCTTCGTATGTCCCATCCTACGCTCCATCCTTCATGCCTTCGTTCGTACCCTCCTATACACCTGCATATCCAAGCCCTGCACCGGCAATGCAAGGTTCGTCTTGCCAATGCTATGACGATGACGACTGCGATTGTGCCAGCAGCAACCGTCTTGCGCGCCTAAAAGGCCACAAGCGCAAGCTCCGGCACCACTACAGACGACCATCTACTAGAACCCACCTCTCAGAATAGTACGGTAGATTCCTGGAGCGCGGAGCTCT
>QQSS02215749.1:0-11081 GCA_003687565.2 Craspedacusta sowerbii
ATCTATCTATCTATCTATCTATCTATCTATCTATCTATCTATCTATCTATCTATCTATCTATCTATCTATCTATTTGACTGTCTATCGATCTATTGAATATGTATATATCTGTGACTGAAAAGTTAGTCTGCTTGACTTTCACTTTATCTATAGTCATAACTACGCAAGTACATTAAGAAATTAACATTAGCTTGTATCTTTTTGCTGCTTTGTTATTTTGGTTTTCCCTCAGACGATTTCGACAGCTGCTTAATAAATCAGCTTCTGAAATGAAATCCTACCCATGTTAGAAACCAGTCTGGTGACAAGCCTCTCTTTTCTGCTCGCTGTATTATCATCTTGTCGATCGGAAAGACACGGGGTCCTTTCAATGCATAGCTGGTTGTCCTGTGCGTATTGAAAAAAAATCTATGAAAGTATTCCATGAAAAATTGAAGCAAAGACGCTGATCATACATCACTCAGTATTTAAATATAGAATAAACGTAAGCTTCTAGCGACGAGCCTAGCAGTTGAGGGTAAAGAAACTTTAATTCTCATTTCATTCTTTTAGTCCTAGAATTTCATTAATTGTTTATTTTTTATATATAAGTACCAGCACAGTTATCGAGAATTTATGTCGTATACATAATTGAGGTATTTTTTTAATTAAAAACTTGGTATCAGATATTCGCACTTGCGTGAACATTTTCAAGCCTCCTCGTGATCCACTTCTACCACTCCCCTTGAAGGTGATATTTTCACGTGACTCGAACACAGTGGCACAGTCTCTGTGGAACAATGAACATTTTATCGTTCATCTACAAATGCTTGTGTCCACAGTGAATGCTATGCAAAGCTATTCACCACCCACTGAGCTTTGTCCACACCTGTCAGGCCAAACACTTGAAAAGCTCAAACACTTGAAAAGCTCAACTCCTCGGTTTTTGATAGGTCTGCAAAGGTAATTATGGGGGGGGGCAGAAAGTTATAAATCGGCCTTAGAGAGACCTTTAAACTTATCTTAGGGAACCAGGCTGAATGATGCACAGAGTAGCAGTTCCCTATACTTACGATGACGTCTCCAACTTGTCCCCTTCGCCGTCCAATAAGAACGTGTGACGTTGGCCATACGCTCCTAATAGAGTGATGTTGAACAGGGCATCAGTACCTCCGCCAGGTCCAACACCAGTCTTAAAGGTGAAGTGGTAATCTAAGAAGAAAAACTTTCCTTGCTATAAACTCTTATCAAGATCTTTCAGGGACATTGTTCGAGTCCGACCCTTGATGGTTTTTGAAGGTTGTATTTAGCGCACTTTGGAAGGACATCATATCTGTATTCATTCAGTACTGCCAACCACAGCAGCCTCAAGAGTTACAACAGACAAATTTTGATTTCGGCGTGAACGCAAGACTACGTGCTTGTATGGAAGCAACTCTCATTCTGCAAGTTTAAGTGGTTGCCCACATCGTATCTCAATTGCATCAGCGATTGGAATCTTTTATCCAAATAAACTATTTAACTTTTTATCCATTAACTATTTATCTTTTTATCCAAATAAACTATATAACTTTTTATCCAAATAACCTATTAATTGATTTTTTACTGGTATTTTTGAAAATGTTTATTTGGGTTTAAGTGAGCAATTTCCAAGCCTAACTTGTGAATCTTAGACAATACAGTGTTCTTTTCCTGAAAGTTCCGAAAAATAATTCTAATTTAAAAAGAAAAAGACATACCGATATCTTGTTTCTGCGAAAGCGCCAGGGAGATTAATAGAAACCCAAAAACCGCGGATCGCAGCATTTTCAAAATGCAGCCGAATGTTCACCAAAGTTCTACTTAGGAAAGTTTGCTTTAAAGAAGCAGCGCTGCATAGAACAGGTAAACAGAGACTAAGGGTCATGGAAGTTAGTTGAGCAGCTGGACATCTGCATAAACCGAAGCAAGGGTTGAATTTGTTTTTTTCACTGTTGGTATGACCTCAAAGTTTTTCATGACCAGCTGACTTCGAATATCAAAGGCTACATGTATTTAAATAATTCATACCAGTCTAGCTGCAAGGTCATTGGATTTTTCTGTTGCTTGTTATGGCCACGAATCTTGAAGGGTGTTCGCAAATATTGATTTTAAAAGCCAGTTTGTGGGGATTACCCCCGGCTGTAGCTGAATGCCTTTCGTCTGCAGGTGACCTAAGTCTTCAGCCTCACAGCAGGTCAAGACAATAGAAACTATACAACACAAAGAGTAATGCAAATCATATGCAGTCTATAAAGTATACAAGGAAAGCGGCGGCACACACCCTGGATGTAGGAGGCGCTGTACTAGACCACCCTATTGGAACCCCCCAGACGATGAAGAACTAGGAAGACCCTACCATACTTCTAGCGATCCAAATCACTAAAGTATCTCCCCTGTGTTGCTGAAGAACAGAACTTCGGAGGCTGGTGGAAGTCGGGTTAGCAGAAGATCGCTAAGAATTCGAATTAAGGAGCGAACCTGAGACAGCCTGGCTCTTCCATTACTCATGAAATGAGTACTGGCCGCGCCACGTAAGGTCAGCATCAAAAGCTGGTGGAAGCAAATCATTCTCATCATGGCCTTGCGGCTGAGAAACTTCCTCTTTGTAGACATTGAAAAGTGACGACATGCCACTGCCTCGATCGCCTCCCATGCACATTTTCCACAACTTATCTACAACTTCCCTCATTTTGTTGTTTTTGTCCAAGCTTTACGAGTGCTTTCAACATCAGCGCGCTGACTTCATGAGATACAGAGATGCCTTGAATGAAAATGACTGATTAATTACCATATTTCTTTGCTCTAGATGAGCTACAAGCTAGAAACGCTTCACTCTGCGACCGTGATAAAAAAAATGCACGCCTTCGCACTACTTTGGTACCCTTACTTATTGGATAAATTCAATTAACTTGTACTGATAAATTTCCGCCCTTCGGCATGAAGCTTGACTAGATTCTCTTTCATTCATTGTTGGGAATGAGTTTAAAAGCTATGAGCAGTTAACTTCATGCTTCATGTCAATTCTTTTTCGTTCGTAATTCTCGGAACAAGCTACGAAGACGCAGATAACTTAATGGGAAAATAGCGACTTAATTGACTAAGCTTCACGAAGCGGCCTCTTCAAGCCCACGTCAACTCCTTAAATGGGTTTAGCGATACTGAATCGCTGTCTACTCCGAAGCGTGGCAACTAGTGTCACAATCAAGTCAGGCCAGGAGAATTGCAAGTCCCGCAATAGGATTCCTTCTGCGAGACGAGGGGAGCTGGGACACCGCTATCTCAACCATTACAAAGAAACGGGAACTTGTACCGGAAATCTAGACCGGTACGAATAAGCCAAAACTTGTGCCGGAAATCTCAACCGGTACAGAGAAACCGGAACTTGCAACGTAAATCTCAACCGGTACAAAGAAACTGGCTTTACGCGACCGCGGAAAGCTGTCGAAACGCGGCGCATGCGCAAATGTAAGATCTTCAAGCTCCATTTTTCTTCTACTTTCCAAGCAGCTGCAGTTCACCGCAAAATCCGCGTGCCTGGATATACAACATCCCTGACATACGGAGAACCCTTAAAACATACCGAATTTCGGGTACGTTATTGGATTTGGATCTCCGAAATAGCAACTGCATGTCAAGTCTTGAATACCACCCTGACTAAATCAATAATGTACAAGCTGCAATTCTTAATATCATTTTCCTGTCTACGAAGTTGTAGCAACCTCGCAAACAGCTGTAAGAAACCTTCTCATGAAAACAGCTTCTTAAACTATGTTAACTATTTTAAACTAATGGTTGAGCTTGAAAAAAACATCTAAAACAGCCCGATAACTCAAACAGTATTGAAAAAAGAGAAAGAAGGAAATATTTAATATTTACCAGATGATCAATCTGATTCATATAAATGCTAAAACATAATTAACTCAATAAAATTATAATATTTATATAAAATTTAAGTTAAAATTTATATATATATACCAGATTTGTTATCGGAGTGCGAAAGAAGAGAAAGAAATCGCGCCATCTAGGCTTAACGGACCAAATGCAAAGATGAATCGTATACAGCTATCTTTCCGATAAAGCGCAAGAAAATAGCAAAAAGAAAAATAAACTTTCAAAATAAAATAAAATAGCGACAGTTTAAAAGATGCAGCGCATGAAAAAAGGGCCAGGTCAAAGTTGAAAGCACAAACGAAGCTACCTACAAAGCCGCGTCGCTCGACTCGAAAACAAAATTCAAAAATTGACAAGCTGTCATACACAACAAACAAATAACGTCCCACGCGCGCATTGCATCTCTCACTCGGATGCTACTCAAAACTTATTCAACGGCTCCAAATGATCAAACTCCGGGAGCAATAACCCAGGCCGAAAAAAATACTTGAAAGAAACGAATACGCAAGCACATAAGGAATTCTCACTTCATTACCACCACCACCAACACCAACACCAATACCAACACCAATACCAACACCACCAACAAGAAAGGAGGAAAACTTCGAGTCATAAGAGGCAGAAGTAGCCATGTGGACATGGTTCAGTACCACTGCCCATGCGAAATCACACACAAAGCTGCTATACGTCACGCACCCCTCTTACATAAAAAAGAACTAGTCGCATGCATGTTGGCGTGGACAACTGCTGCACAGCGCAAATAACAACTAACTTCAAGCACCAACTCTGCTATGCTCAGCGCGGCATGAGTGGAAAAGCAGTTATAAGAAACAAAAATCACGCCGCAAAGCACTAGCGGTTAAAACTTCCCCATGTTCTTGAATCTATTTTTCCTGTTTTTTGCCTTTAAATGCTTAGGAGGGGGAGGGGGACTTCGCGGCTAGTCAGGTTCTAAATTAATCCGAGCGAGAAGCGAATCGTCGTTTCATCTGTGTCAACAACAGATTCGCTTCACATCGCCTTCCGTTCCCAAGCGATTCTCGCCAGGCAGATTCTTTAAAGGGTCGTCAGTTGTTTCAATCCACACGTTCATTCAGAGATTCCACTAATTGAAGGCAATGCGAGCCCCCAAGAGCAGGTCAAGCAGTGTTGAAAAGAACGAGGCGTATGTACATTAGGAAGCCGACGCTCGTTCTCGTACATTTGCCACAGAAGCGAAGCACGGGGTGGACGGGAGCTATGGCGTCATCGGACAAAAGGGTGGCTACCAATCAGTTCCAGTGCTCTCGAGAGCCCTAAGCCTTTCTTCACCAAGCTTGACTTTCTCGCTTATCTCGGAGCGCATCAGCGCCAACTGGGACTTCATGTCGACGTAATACTGGAAGTCAGCGAACTCTTCTTCCGAACAGTACTTCTCGAGGAAGCTGGCCACATTCTCACCACGCTTATCGTTCACCTCCCGCAGGTAGCAGGCTTCTTCGTGCTGACTCTTCAGTTTGTCAATCTTTGATACCAGTTCATCCTTTAAAAAAAGATCTCAAGCAGTCAAAGAAGCACGTTTCAAACCGGCGGAGCGGACCACCAGCCACCGGGTGCTCATCGAGCGACCACTATTTGCAGGTAAGTATCTGCTCTTTCCCCAGGATTCTCTATCCGCTCACCTACGAAGGGCGCTCGCGAAAAAAATTCTTCACAGGAACACAATCATCAGGCAAACCTGAAGAAGCAAATTCATAACCACGCAAAGCCATATGAGTATGCATGCCTCAAACGCATTGTCAGAAAAAATTTCTTGCGAACAAAACAGAGCTTACGCGCTTGGCTTTGTCTTCAGCATTCGACATGTCCAGTTCTTGTAGCATCAACTCGTAGCGATGAAGGCGCTGAGTGAGAGACAGGAGCAGGGCCACGATTTTATTCAGCTCACCGATGAACAGCTCGTATTTAGCGAACTCCGTCTGCGTCGCTTTGGCTTCAACCATTCGCAACACCCTGGCACCCAAGTCTTCGTTCACTTTGATCTCGTCAACGATCTCGCCCTCTTGCAAAGAAAGCTCGCGGATCTTTTCGCGCATGCTCTCGATCAAGCGAAACTACAACATGATTAGAACCTGTGGTAAGCCATCAAAACGGTTCTAAGACAAGATAGGTTGCGCACGGAGAGCGGCGATGCTGAAACCCCGCGACTAAACTACTTACTCCTGCAATCAGTTAGTGCGAGAGGACCTAATCTAACTTCCCACAACCTCCAATTTACAAAATACTGTTTAAAAAACTAGCTAACCTGCTCTAAGCCTAAAGCCATGCTAAAGCCTTAAACAAGAGCCGCATACAACTTCGCGTCAGAAAAGCCCATCATTTACGACATAGACCGAGCTAAGACCGAAAATCCATTAAATCGAAAAGAGCAACTCAAACTTTCTAACCGCAATCTAAGGTTTCGCATATTAATGGTTTGTAAGAGAACCATCAAGCCACCTCGGCTACCACGCTCTCACCCCGAGCCCGTAACAAGGCACTAAGAATGGTCATGTCAAGTCATAGAACAGCGATTGCTCAAACCTTTTCGGCATCCAGATCTTCTTTTTTCGAAGTAAAAACGAGGCTATCTGGTCGACTGCTACTCGTGCTACTGCCAGAAGATGTGACGTCCTTGCTGTCAACTGACCTCTGATGCAGCAAATGGTAACCCGCTATCTTCGCCTCTTTGTTGCGATCCGGCGTCGACCTCGTGTCCGGGCTTTCCTCGATCATTCCCTCGTCATCATCAAGCATTTCCCTCGAACCTTTAAAGCCCGCCTTATCGTCGTAGAAATAATCACGCACCATACCAGGACTTGTTCTCGGGCTACTATCCGATGGCAAGCCTATCCCGGAGTCAGCGGTACAAGTACTAGTGGTAGAATCCGTACTCACACACGAGTTATTTCTACTACCAACAGCGGAGTCCTTCTTCCTGCGATTGATTGTTCTCTGAGGTTTTTCACGTTCAGCAGTCTGGTCTTCTTCCCCGTCCACCTCGTCATTGGCCGCATTGTCGATGTCGTCGTCAACAAGAAGCTCCTCGGGCGGCGGTGGCAGTAAGTTCAGGTCTTCATCGACTGAAACTCTTGGAAACAAGTCGCGTGCACCGGCATGAATTTCAGTCAGTTCTCGCATACTGTCAGTACTTGGGTCTTTTGCATGCGAAACCTCCATGTCTTTACATGGAGGACATTCGTAATCCAGCCCAAACAATTCGTCTGAAATAGTAGCTCCGTGTTCTTGATCAAACACAATCTGATTCGATTGCTGAGCGACAGCAGAGACAACATTAGTAACCAATTTCGGTCCATTTTCTGGACTAAAGCTAGGCTGCATCTTGAACTCAACACCAGATCCCGTGTTCAAATACGGAAAAGCGCGGGGTTGAACCATCTCCTCGCCATCCAACACACTATCGACGCTCTTTTGCCGAATAAAAGCCCTCTTCCCAACTTGATCTCCGCCACTGGTTTGTGCGATTTCGATATCGAGGGACTTTTGTTTTACAGATCGTGCGTCACTATCGTCACCGAACTTCCGATCAGTACTTTTGGTCGAAGCCACAGCACGAACTGAACTCGACGACGCTGAATTCTGAGTCGCATGCGACGAGATAGAGCGAGACTCGTCAGGGTCGGCTTTTAAAGGCACGAAATAAGAATTCCCAACGCGAGCTATAGCACGCGCCTGTGGACCACGGTCACCCAGCTTTGGAGAAGTCGATTGTACAGAACGACCCGGGGATCCGCCTTTGGGAGGTACCGGCGGAGGACGCTCTCTAACCTTTGGAGACGAAGACTGCGATAAAGGAACAATCGTTTCCTGAACAGAAGGCGAAGAAAATGTTCCAGGGACATGATCGTTTCGGACCAGAGAGCATGAAACTGCATCACCTTGGCCCGCATCAAAAGGTGAGGAACACGAACTTGGAACATTCACTGTCCTCTCAACGTCCGTTAAATGTTTAGGAGACGATAGGGCTTTACTCTTGACTTCACGCAGCTGAAGAATATCTGAAGAACTGAAAGGAAACGATCCAAAAATGAAAGCCGGCATTAACACTTGATAAATCAAAACTTCAACCTACCAGCAATATTAACAAATGGTCACGCAAAACATTAGCGAAAACAGTAGAAAACCAACAACGCCGCATCATGTTTAGCCATACTGTGTTATACTTTAAAATCGGTAAAAATCTGATACGCCAATAAACCGAAAGAAAGAGACTAGGGAGGCAAGGGACGGGGGATGGAAGGACGGTAAGGTTACCGCGCTTACTCGGATAAGGTTGCGTCTTCTGATTCCGATTCCAGGACCAAACCTCCAGCGGACTCAACGCTAACTCTATTCACAGGCTCAGATTCATCGGCTTTCAGAATCCCTCTCCTGTTTTTAGCAGCGGCTTCTTCGTCAATTCTCACAAGCGTTGCAGGACTTTGCTCCCTTAGAAGCCGACTCATTATCGAGTTTTCACCATATGTAGCCGCAAATTCTTCTGGTAGCTCACGGAGTTGGGAAGAGTCTTGCGCAGATTGGGATCGAGGCATGCGACTTGGCCCCGCTCCTCCAACTGTCGCTCGAATAAGGTCAGTGCGAGAAAAGCTCTCCTCCGCGGGCACGGAGACTTTCCGTGGAAGCTTTTGCAGAGGGTCTTTGCCAGTTAATGAGTGTCGCACGCCAGGGTAGTTCCGGAGAAGCTCTTTGTGGTATCGTGACGCAGCAAGCCGCAGCTCATCTGCAGAATTCGCCGGTTTGTCAGCCAAAACAGCCTTACTTTTCAAATCATCGTCATGAATGAACCGCAAGTCTTCGGACGAATAACTCGACATTACTTTGTCATAGCCGTAGCTGCCCTTGCCACGAAAAGACCGAAGCAGGTCGGAATGGCTGTACCGTGGCGGGGCAGCCGGTGGAGATTCACAGGAAGACCCGTCTTCGTCGTCAGCATCATCCACAGACTGCTGCCTCGTATGTTCAGCCACACTATATGCTGATTTCGATCTCTCTATATCCTTGCTGTCGCGATTGCTTCGCTGATCAGCAGAAGCCGGACGATGCAGTTCCGAAGGGCCAGGGTTGGCGTAATCTTCAACAGGCAGGGACCTACTGTGCTCGTGCTTAGGTACAGGCAACGCCTCCTGAGTAAGGAGCGTCCGCCGAAGGTCTTTTTGTACAGAGCGCTGCTCTGGAGTGCCGATGTCACGACTACTGACCAGAACAGGACCAGACTTCCTGGAGAAACAGCACAAATTACCAATTGAAACAAAGCAACGAGACCATCTGAATACAAGAAATTCCCCGCAGAGACTTCGCCGTCTTCAAGGACGATGAAAAACAACATAAGCTAAAGAAAACCAGCAGCAAGATTTTCGAGTGTATGGTACACCAAGCAGCATCACGCAAACGATGAGCTTTACATACAAAATCCGATCAACTAACATCGACAAGCGAATCGAGGTAAACCAGAAGCTTCATTTATTTGTCAGGTACACGGTCAGGCAGACAGCAACAGACTAAGACTCGAAAACAGGACGAAACAATCAGTCGTACAAGAAGCGGCACAGTTGACAGGCTGGATGAAGTAGTGAGTCACTTACGCACGATCATAAGCGACGAATGCCTCGACACCACGCGTAGGCAAAAAAGGCATTAACCGATCTTAAGATTAACAACCAAGTTAGCCGGAAGCATCAAAAGCAACCTGCCATCGAAAAACTAAAATAGGACGCTATTTAAATATAATAGGTTCAAGAAAACAAATTGTATCTACAAAATCCTCCAACTGAGACTGAGCCACATGAATCAGGATGGAAACCTACCAAGTTTTAAGGGACACAGCATTAGATTCGTTGCCATGCGTAGCTGATTCAAAGAACGCCCGTGCAGTAGAGACCTTGACGATATGCTCTGGCCTGTCAGCCGGTCCAACAGCGCCATTCCCCAACAAAGATGATGCATCCTGAGAATGGCTACGCGCATGGGTTTGATATGCTCTGAAAAAACAACAACAGAGAAGTCACCGGACACACCAGCTGAGCAATAAGAAAAACAACAAGTGGATAAAAAAATGAGAGATTTCACGCGACACAACCGTTGACCAAAAGAAACCAGCGCCTGAAAAAAAAAAGAGCTTTGCTTCAGCCAGAAAACTTAAAGAAACTTTTTCGCAGATGGACTTTGCCGTCAATTAGTGACGAACGCCACGGCAGTTGAAGAGAAGTTCTCAAGATAAAGATCTTTAACAATCGCTCGATGAATAATAAAGGATAATTTTGGATGCGTCAAGCGAAGGGCCTATAAGAGTGCACTGACTCCTGCCTCACCAACAAAATGACATCATCGTCCCAGCCTTTTCAACAAGCGTCTATTCCTGCAGGGTAATCCGTAAAGGAATGTGACTAAATCGGAGCTCAGACAGCTGTGAGCATCACCAATTGATCATTGCGCCGCAAGCACCACGTAGCCATTGAAAAATTGCCATCGATCGAGACGAACACAACAGTTAAACCCACAGCAAAGACGGGCGTCAAAACACGCTATCCTTTGCAGCCAGAACACTGAGAAGATTTTTTCGAAATTTCAATTTAAAAGACATTAGCAGCAAACAAAAAAGACACAAAATGCACACTTTCCATCGCTTAGCCTGACCGACTGCGCTAAAATTCTTCCATCAAATTACACGACCACTTCACATTTAAATTAAAAAATTACGTCGCGGACAAAGCATTTCCAGCATGTCTAAATACTTTAATCGATACTTTCCACTATAATATAGTTAGGCAAGCAAGGCTAGCAATAAAGGCACAGCTCCACTAGCAAGTCAATAACCTCATATCAAATGGATCCAGCCTTTAAGGCAGTTTTTACTAGGATTGAGCCAAAATTCCACGAACAAACGCACAAACCAAGCTTATCTATAATATAATTACCCATACTTTCCAGGCTTTAACATGCTCACCTTGTTGTCTGAGCTGCCGATCTTCTACAAGAAACACCCTGCTGAGCATTCGCAGCCACATTGTTCTTTACCGCCATCTTTGCTTGCCTCTGTCCTCCATCGGAATTGCTAAAAGAAAGTCGAACGCCATCATGCATGCATGCATGCATGCATGTATGTATGTATGTATGTATGTATGTATGTATGTATGTATGTATGTATGTATGT
>QQSS02215760.1:0-11081 GCA_003687565.2 Craspedacusta sowerbii
TATTATATATATATATGTATATATATATATATATATATATATATATACTGACAATAAGTGTAGTGCCGTCTTATGCTAATTTCTCATCAAGCTTCTCGGTCACGCGAAGAGACCGGAAGATCTTCTGTAAGTAATATGACATGGAGCTAGAAAACTGCTCCTCAGCAATGTCCTCTTTCGTATATTTCGTATCTTGCACAGGTATTGAATATTTCTGACAGTTTGACATTATAATTTGTATTAAAAAGACTCTGATGGGGCAGAGTGTTTAAAAATAGAGCTAACCTCTTTGTCTTTTCGTATAGTCAGACTCGGCGGCTGCTGGGAAATGAGATTGACATTTTTACTTTTGACATTTGTACTTTTTTATAGATCATCACTAACCCTAACCTATTGTTTGTTGACGAGCCTACTTCAGGTCTCGATTCTTTCATGGCTGAAAGTGTAATAACTGCCCTGAAAGGTATTGCTGCTGAAGGGAAAACTGTATTGGCTACAATCCATCAGCCATCGTCAGATATTTTTCTCCTTTTCGACAGGTATTTGCTTAGCCATGCCCTTGAACATACAGGAAGACCATAGAGCTTGTATTGATTGATATGCACGTAACTAATACTTTCGGAATAATATTTGTAATGTAGCTCTCACATGAAAGCTGATTACGCACAAGATCTAAAAGTATATGTGCACCGCATAGCTAGTAGAGTCCTTTTATCTTGCTATGAAATTGGGCGTTTGAGGAGTTATCTTGCAAACGTTTGCAGTTACATTAATAATAAATCATGCAATGTGGAAGCTTGTTTTGCCTACCTGTTATCCTACATTTCTTGGTATGGTGACCTGTTTTTTGTAGGCTCTTGCTTATGTCAGAAGGTCGGACAGCCTTTCTTGGTTCCACGCAAGACGCCATATCTTTCTTTGAAAGGTTAGCTTTTGATTCTTTCGAACGGTACCCTTTGTTGTCAATGCTTGTCGCTGTCGCTGTTTATCAGAGATATGTTCGGGCCTCAATAAGATTGAACCTGACTCAAACTTGGATTTGACAACCCCTTTGCACGAAGCTGTGTAGCTACCTACGACTGTGGTTGAATATACCGATATCTGACACTCGAGACATTATCACGCTTTTCAAAAAGTATTATGGTCTAAATATCTGCCTGATTATTAGTAGTAAATCATCCAATGCCAAGTCGCCTGCCTCCCAGTGTCTTGGCAATTTTATTTAAAAGAGAATTAAGGGCATGGTAACAACATCAGAGTAGACTACTTTCCTCAAACCGGGAAGCATTACGTAACATCAGAAACCTAAGCACCCAGTCCCTCCTCGCTCTCGTCCTAAGCGTGGTCGGTACACTTCTCAAACTTACCAATGGGTGGTGCTGGAATCATAGGCAGCGATGCTGAAAACACTTTTGAATGGATGAAGAACATAGGATTCGCTCAAACTGCTTCAGAGAACCTCATTCAAGAAACCATCAACATTTGTATCCAAACAACGTACCACTCGTTTGCTGCGGAGACAAGTCTTGGGAAGCCCCAGCGACTTGGTAGCAACGTTGTCGTCTGATTTGCCTTGCCTGGGTTGAGAAGGACAAACGAGCTTTACATGTGCAAGCGAACTCGTAGTTGTGAGCTTGCCAGATAATAAATAGCGATGCATGAAAAATTATTATTATTATTATTATTATTATTATTATTATTATTATTATTATTATTATTATTATTATTATTATTATTATTATAGATCGAATATAAATAGATCTAATGTCCATCAGCCCTCTCCAGAAAATAAAGATTGTGCATCACTATATGTATTCCAGGTTACGTTGGCGTTTTTCCATTTACCACTTTACAAGCACCTGGGTAAAGCAAAACCTCCAAAACTTAGTTGCTAAGAGCACTCGAGGATGGCTGCAAATTCCAATAAGCGGAAACATTACTCGTCTGTCTTTCCCCGTCAGCAAGTTTGGCCTTCATTTCACTTGCCTCACTGACTTGTATTGCGAATACCAACTCTCAGTTCGGCGGATTTTGAAGGCGGCAAGTAATGTTGAACAAAACATTATGTACTCTCTGACATCAAGTACAGATTCTTAAGCTGATCAAATTGTGGACAGGGTTACCTGCACCATCGTCAATGAAGAGTCAAGGCAGAGAGAAAAAAAATTTTCAGAGAAAAAATCAGGCAAGAGAAAACGGAAGCGTTTGGCAAGCTCAAAGAGCAAAATGCAATCATCTCGCACGTCCAAAAGGTCTCCACTACAGACTCGCTCCAAAAATGGCAGCTTGTGGTCTCTCGGCTTCGAAGCAATATAGCTTGCTTTTGTCGAAAAGCTCTTATATTCAGTCTTGCAAATGCATCGAACTTAAAGCGCAGGGGTCAATCTGATGGAAAATGCGAGGTCTGTGGAGATCTTCAGACGCATCTCCACGTTTTTTCATTTTGCAAGTATGCATTAGAGCGTTTCCTGTGGCGACATAACTCCGTACTCAACACTATCGTCCATCACCTTTGTCAATTAAGGAACGAAAACTTTAAGCTGTACGCTGACCTGCTTGTTCCGGTTTGCCAAATCCGTCAGAGATATTCTCGTCTCTTGTACCGGATCTCATAGTAGAAATGCAAGGCAAAATTACGGTAGTAGAATTAACGATCCAGTTTAAAACCAATACGAAAAAAGCTAGATCCTATAAAACTAATAGATATGAGAACCTGCAATCCCAACTTCTAATACCCTGTGCGGACTTCCAAGTAATTCCAGTAGAAGGTTCTACCCTGGGTTTCTTCACGCGGCAGGATAACAGATTCAAGCGGTTGCTAAAAAATCTTGGCTGCAACGTTGATCGAGTCATGAACAAAATGTCGGAAGTTGCCATCCGGAGCAGTTTTTACATTTGCTGTAGAAGAAACAAGTCCTGGACTGATCCCGAAATATTAAAGTTTATCTGAAAATCTCAGAAAAACTGTTGCAGGATGGACCTTCCGGAAGTGAACTTTCTTGCATATGTGTAGTTTAGCTAACGACCCTAGTTTGTGAAAAATATATAATGTTTAAAAAAAACTTGTTATCATTATTATTATTAATATTATCGGTATTATTATGATCATTATTTTTGTTATTGTATCGCGGATTTTTCCTTTGTGAGCATCCAATTTCGGTTTACATTCTTCTATTTCAATCTCCACAGAGCTGGCTTTCCGTGCCCGATGAATTTCAACCCTGCTGACCACTATGTGCATACGATGGCCATTGTACCTGGCAGGGAAGAGGAATGTCGAAAGAAAGCTGCAGTATGCTTTATATATATATATATATATATAAATATATGTGTGTGTATATATATTGCGTATTTTGTGAATGCTTGATGTAATTGCCGCTGTACGTAACCCTTGACGCGAGTTTTCAAAACGACTTATAGACAATTTGAAGGCTGCTTTGGAATTTTTTTTATCATTTTTTAAAAAACGTTTTCTGTGTTGTTAAATAATGTTTTGAAGCTTCTCGCTGACTTGTTTGTCTGTCAAAATCTTGTAGGCCATATGTGACTTGTTCGAAGCAGAACGATCCCAGCCATCTTTGAAACCTCAGAGAAGCACTAGTGTAAGACTTCGCTTTTTTTTTTTAATGGTTTGACCTTCTAGTATGTTCTCACTTCAGAACCTTCGCGCTGGTGCCATTAGAATTCAAGTCCGCTTGATGCGATTCTTTTGCTCAATGATGTAATGAGCCAAGGAGATGTGATGGGCCAAGGCGATTTTAGCGTTTGATGCGAATGACCTCAGTACTTATTGCTATTGTACGTGCGATAATCCTATACGCAGTCTGTAGGGCATAGCATCATACGAGCACTGAGGGTTTTGAAGATGTGTTTCAAAATCGCCATGGGCTTGACAAGGTTAAACAGCGTTTGAACTGATTCCATGGAGGTAATCGTAATAATAACTCTGACTGATTCTGACCGGCACCATCGCATGTCTAGGTCTACCCGCTGGTACTTGTGTCTGACACTGTTCGAAGTTAAACAATAGAAGATGCATATGTGATCAGCCGTGTGTTAGTCCTTGTGTTGCGCTGCGTATCTGTTTATCTTCGCATCAGAATGGCGTGAGTATTGTGTGATTGTTCTTAAATGGAATGAATGAAAGCCGATTATATTGAGTACATGAATGTACTGCATGCATGCCGTCATGCATGGATATTCACCCATGATATACAGCCCTTCCCCCCAGTTTTTTTTATTCTTCTACAAACTTTAAGTAGGTGGTCATCATGGTAGAATACTGACCTCAATCTCGACAATTGATACTGGATCGATATTCTGGAGTTTAAGCTATGTTTTCCTGTATGCTGTCATCATGTCTGGTGAAGATATATTGCGTACTGAGGTTTAGCAATGTTCACATTATTGGGAGTTAGCCGGAACTTGAAAATCTGTTACTTCTAGCACGTTCAAGTGGCAACAGAGTTGAAGTTTCCCTCTGCATTTGCATTCGGCTGCTACCTAAAGCTTCGTATGTGCTATGCATACAAGGCAATTTGTGCACGGGTGCTTCGTATTGCTTTCCATTGGAATGCCGGACTTTCAAAAGCAAGGGATTTTCCTTTAGAAAGTAATCATGTCTCTCTGGGTACTTGCTTTCGAATTACAAAATGTCGCTGTCAATAAAGAGGTAGTACAAGATAGTAATATCCCTTTAGTCTTCGGTTTTATCGTATTTATGTACAGCTTCAAGTCAAGTCACACTACAAATTCTCTGGCCCTGGGAACTTAATGATTACCAGTAGACGGTTGGCCTGGATTTGGTATCTCCTTAACCCGGTATTCGTGGTCACGGTAAATCGTAGTTCATTGAGAGTATCAACCTTGGAAGCGAACCAAAACGAACTGGTGTTTTCAGCGAAAATAGAGATTTGATTCTTCTTTATATTCTTCAAGAGCAATGAAGAGTTTGAGGGAGGATTCGAAGTTTCGTTTCTTTGGCGTTCCCTGGTTTGTCGCTTTTGCGTGGCCTTAGCTCATGGCTTTTCATCCTGGTGAGAACATTGCGTTCAAGCTGATGTAACTGTGTGGCATAAATTTGACCTTGGTTTAGTGGCTCCTTTCTTCGCCCGGTGTTAACCAGGCATGCTCAACCTCGAACTGATTGTTATACAGTGCATTTGACGAGAAATTACTCGCACAACTGTGTAGTCATAGATTTTTGAATACTCATCTGACCCACTGTCGATTTTTCGTGAACTTCTGAAGTGTTCCCGAACTCGCACGCTCGGTTGTATTAGAATTTTCATAATTTATTAATTTAAAAGTCTCGGACGTGATTTACAAGACCTCACCCGACATGCACGCAAAGCAAACCATCCATCAGTCATGCATCTTTCCGTCCATAATGGCTGCTCAATTTTATAAATTCGAGACCTGGATTCTTTACATGTAGGATGCTTTAAAATCTTTTGAAGATGGGAGATCTAAGTTGCATGAAGTAAGTACATCCCACTTTGTTGGCAAGTAGATCTGTAAAGACTTCCTCCGATATTAGGAAATAGGTTTTGTTAAACTTAAGTTGGTCTGTTTAAGGCGCATCTAGGTTTGCATGCGTCTATAAAGATGCTTTCTTGAAGCTCATATCATACAGCTGATATTTGGATAGTAGTATATTTAATTTTTGCCATGTTTCACCTTATTGTCTATCTTGCAATTTATTAATTAGCGTGTGATGCAAGCTCTTTTATTTTCCAACTTGGTCAATTTTTTATTCTAGTTTCACCCAGATGAATTCGACAAGCCGAGGTATGCATATACAATTCCTTCAGTCTCTGGAGAGGAATATCTGTAACAGCTAGTTGAAAACGATTATTGTGTGACAAAGCTCTATGAAGATGTTATATGTGCTCCGATATCTTTTGTCAGCAGGGCGTCATTTTTTTGTGTGTGACCTTTGTTCAAAGGATGGTGTTTCAAGAGTTTATCTGAGTGAATCAGTTGGCTCGTGAAAGAGCGTTTTCGAAATAAGAAAGTCTATTTTAGATTTTTTTGATTTGCTTAACTCTCCCGTTGCATGAATATTTGCAAGCCTCGGGCCTAGATATGAATTTTGTGAGCAAGTCTGCGGTTGTTTGTGTTCTCGTTGTTGAGGTCAAATACGCGTGAGAGAGTGCAGCCAGAGCTGTGAATTCTTTACTATTCAAATAGATATAAGCGAGGTTGGTTCGGCCAGATGCAAACGGTTCTTTGGCGAGCATCCATGAGCAACCTCCGTGAGCCGTACGTTAGCAAGCTGCGAGTGATCCAAGCTATTGTATGTAATGTTGCTTGTTTCCTTTTCCTTTGATTTCCTCTGGCTGTTGCGCTCGATCCCCTCGACACTTAATCTCGGACGTAGAATTAATCACTTAATCTCGTGCGTATGATTAGTACCCTCGAGGCTCTGTTTGTTGCACGAGGAATACTTCAGAGTAGTTAAGAGTACTGGCGCTAATTTTCTTCTCGTTATGCGCTTGCCTGAAGTAAGTGGTTGTGATGGTGCTACAGCATGCGAGTGAAGATGCTCCTTTACGCTGCGCCCTTGTTGCTTTGACGTTTGTGATTGACCGTTGCTTCGACTTGTAAATCTGGTTATAGTTTGAATAGTTTACATCGCTGGAATGTTGAAAGCTATGGTTATGTCTTCTTAGACTCTTTAAAGCATTGCAATCAATTCTTGTAGCCGTCTTTTTATGTCCTTGAATACTTGTGTCGCTAGAATTTTCAGAGGTAAATCTAGTGTAAGGACTGCTAAATTTCTTATAACCTTGTGTTTTCGTCTTCTAGAGTATTGGCTTGATTTGTGGGTTAGTATACCTAGGTCAGGATAAAGACATGGAAGGCGTGGAAAACATCAATGGTGCATTATTCTTCACTGTTACGACGCTGTCGTTCAATTCGATAACTGGATCCTTATTTGTGAGTATATCGACGTTACTCGTTTTCGTTTGCCAACACCGTGCCGCTATTCCATGTCCAAACGTTTTTGGTTGCTGATGTGCCTTACAAGTTATACGCACCTCAATGACGGCACAACGTAATTAATAGCATTCTCTTGCTAGGGTTCCTGAGAATCCTTTTCTTGAATTGCATGGAAGATGATTGAAGCTACATTTTGAAACGAAAAATACTGCAGAAAGCTTTCATCTGAAGCTGGGATTCTTTAACGGTTTTAATAATGATACTAAGAATTTTTTTTTAAACTTCATATATTTTCATTTTGTCACAACACATTCAGTACACCTCGGCACCACTCACTGTTCTAGGCATGGTGCCTTGGATGATGTTCTCTTGAACATCGATCTCAGTAGTTTAAGCTTGTAGCCAGGCAGTGCGTACGCCACCTCACAGGTTTCTTCGACTAGTCCCATTCGTAATTACTCTCTTAATCACGCCGCTGAGCGGTACTCATTTTAACGACCCCGAGGGGATGCATGCCTGAGTAGAGTAAGGCCGGACCGGGGTTTGAACTCTCGCCGCTCGTGAAGGTCTCGTTTACAAGGCGAGCGCTTAATCCAGTCGGCCACGCGGCCGTGAATAAAAATAATAATAGTAACGAAAATAATAATAATAATATTAATAATAATAATAATAATGATAATAATAATAATAATACAAATTTTTCCATTTTATTGCGACACATTCAGTAGACCGCGGCACCACTCACTGATGATTTCCTCTTGAACATCGCTCTCAGTAGTTCAAACGTTTGTGGTCTTCCAGTGCACAGGTCACCTCACGGGCTTCTTCGACTCCGACTAATCCTTTCGAAATCACTCGTGTATATCTCGAGGGATGCATGCTTAAGTCGAGCACGGCCAGACCGGGGTTTGAATGAACCCTCTCCGCTCAAGGTCTCGCTTGCAATGCAAGCGCGAAATTCACTCGACAACGCGGTGTAACACAATAATTTTTTTTCTTAACTTAATATTTTTTTATTTCATTCTCACTATTCTAGGCATATTGTCTGGAATGATGTCTTGAACACAGGCTTCGACTGATCCGTTCGTAATTACTCGCGCAATTACGCCGCTGAGCGATACTCCGTATATAATACATCTACATATACATATACATATGCGTATACATAAACATATACATATAATACGATATGCATATTATGCGTGTACATCTAATTGCATGTAATACGTATAATAATAAGTATAATTAATAATTTATAATCATATACTAAATGTTATGTAATAATTAACTTAATCAATAAAATATTAATAAATAATTGTAATTAAAAAGTTATTAAATTACTATTTAACAAAATAGTAATCATAATAATTAATCATGTAATAAAATTATATAATTACATTTAATACATATAATACATATACATATAGTTCATATACATATAAAATATATAATACTACTAATAATAATAATAGTAATAATAATAATATTGACAGTCATAATAATAATATATAATAATATGTTATATATACAATATATAATAATAATAATAGTAATAGTAATGATAATATTGACAGTCAATAATAATAATAATAATAATAATAATAATAATAATAATAATAATAATAATAATAATAATAGTAATAATAATAATAATAATAGTTACAGTAATAGTAATAATGATTATGACATCAATGGAGACAATTGGAAGAATAGCAATACTAGAATGTGGTAATAATAAGTAGTGGCTTGTATTTTATTTATTTTATGTGCTTTGTCAACTGTGGAACACATATGTACTGTGTTGTAGGTGTTTCCTGCGGAACTGCCCGTATTTTTGAAAGAGCACCGGTTGGGCATGTATCGAGCCGATGTGTACTTCCTCAGCAAGTCCATTGCCGAGGTAAGCTTATCAACAATTCGCCAAGCTGGAAACGACTGAATTGACTGGAGTGATAAGGATTTTGCCTCCATCGGATCTGATGAGATCTCTTTTTATTCTGACTGTTCTACTTTGATTGCTTTTTCAATGAATCTCGCCACGTTGTCTTTGTCACCTTCGTCGCGACTTTCAGTTCTTTACTGGACTCGCAACATTTTTGTGCGTAAATTAAATTTGATCATGCTTTATAATTTTTCAGTCCTTTCTGATTCGACTCATTTCTGTGCTTCCGACGTTTTTTGACTTGGCTTTGTATTTTCAGCTTCCATGGTACATTATGGGTCCTGCCATCTACACTCTGATCATGTACTGGATGGTCGGTGAGTATCATTTCAAATGTGGTATATTAAGCTCGTGCAGGAATTTTTTCGGCAAAGTTAATTTTCCTAGTGTAGCCTTAATATTTCGGGTAGTCTTAAATGTATCTATTCTATTTTGGCATCATTTTGATCTCTTTTTGAGTTTAATTTTAGGCTTACTTCTCTTGTGAATTGTTAGGGCTCTTGGACATGATAAGTCTTGTAAAGAGCGGCTCCCCTCATTACATCGTAATCAAGAAGCTGCTTGATTAGCTTGTTACGTTAATTAATAGTTACATTGACTTGGAAACCAGATTCTACGTGTTATCTTTCTTGTTAAAGAGAAACTGTCTCTTGTTAGCATAGATATCCAACTTGGCGTTAATTTGCATGTTGAATGTCTTTCCAGCTTTCCGTATATATGACTGGGTACGTATTGTTAACGGTGAATACCTACCTTTGCACCGTTCCATTAATAATTCCCGATTAATTCTAGTTCACAATGCTCAGTAGAAGAAATGGCTGATCACCAGCCTCTCGCGACACTATTGATATATTACCCAGCTTGTGTTGACCGCAAGCCTGTAACCAGTGTTTTCAATCAAAATGCTGTAGACAGCGTCCCTGTGCATGAGCTATTGGACTTATACCGGATTTCTTAGTTTCATGCTACCCGTTTCCGAATTCCCGTGCCCACCTCGCAATGGGTCGTCCCATCACGTTCAATTGCTTTTCTTCATGATAGAATGGATTACGCCTTATTGGGCCAGAGAAATGATGTCGTTAGAAACATCGTGGGAAATCTCGTACGGCATCGTAAATGTGCGCTTCTGCTACCGTTAGAGATTTTCCATCGCAGTCCACAGTTGGCTTGCATACGCTGTCGCTAAGCAATCTCTTGGCTTACAGCATATTTCGCTTTCATAGGCGTTTCGGGTAGTGAGAAGCAATTCGGTCTTGCATCAAGAAGAATATTTTTCCTTTTCATAGGATGCATGCGTAATCAATGAGTAACACTGTTTGTGCGTGGTGATCTTTATTCAGAGCGCATGCATGTTTGTTGTCATGCTGGAGTGTTTTTTTGATTTTAATGTTTTGCTGGACCAATTAGTTTCAGCATTTGCCAGCCACGTGTCATTTTAGTTGTTTAGTCGTGGTTCTATGGCTGCTGCCGTAGCCTTGACGTGTAATTTTTGTTTCAGGCCTCCACAACACCCCTGCGTCATTCTTCATTCATTTGGCTCTTGTTCAACTGATCACCCAGTGCGCCTTGTCGTTTGGTAAGTGCTACTATATATATACATACATTTTTAATTTCTTTGTCATATGGTGCGCTTGTTTTTTTTGCTTTTTAATATTTGTTTTTGTTATTTTGGCTCCCGTTTTTCCTTGTTGCTGTCATTTGACAGTATTACTTCATGTTTCGTCATTTAGGGCTCATGTGTTTTTTGTTGTTGTTGTTTTCCTTTGATGCTCCTGCTGTAGCTGGTTATCCGCTTTTTTATTGTTGTCTTTTTGTGCCCTCGTTTTGTTTTTCCTTTTGTTGCTATCTGTTGTTCCTGTTTTTAAATTGCTGGTCTCGAAGACTATGAGTATGTGTGCTGTTTTTCCACAGACTGATTCGTTGTTTGTCTCACGGTTAAAGATTTGCATGTGCATGAACATTAGCATACATAAACACGTTAACATAGTGAATGTTCATGTTTAAATGCGGGTTGTGCCATCATGTCTTGCTCCATACACTTAAGTATCGGGACACACTTAGGCCCGTTTTTTTTTTCCTTCTGGACAATTGTTTGTTCTGAATTACCGATATATAGATATGTATGTATATGTATGTATGTATGTATGTATGTATGTATGTATGTATGTATGTATGTATGTATGTATGTATGTAT
>QQSS02215771.1:0-11080 GCA_003687565.2 Craspedacusta sowerbii
TATATATATATATATATATGTATATATTGACGTACACATTATACCTACCATGACCGCTACATATAGGTGATTCCAATTCCGTAAGACAAAGGTCCATTCGCTTTAACACATTCTACATATTCGACAACGCATGCGCGACATGTAAACCCGAAAATCGTCGACACACCGTCTTGTGTTCGACTAACCGATCGCAACAGATTCGCCACATTCGCTACATACATTGAAACGAGATTTGAAAGTCGGCGGCAGGAAATTGAATCGCACAGCACGACTTTTGAGGCGACGGAATGCTCGCCCATGCACGGAAGCAGAGCCTTCTCATCGAACACGGCTCGCAGTGGAACACGCGGAGGAACTTAAACACACCTCGATCGCTTTTCGCTCAGCGTCGAAGCCCCTTCGCAGGACTTATCGTGCCGAGACCCGACAATATTCGAGGCCGATCGGCAGTATCGCTCAACAAAGCATTTCTACGCTCTGTAAAGGAATGTTTAGAACAGATATCTTCAGTAGCCCGATCTAAAAACGACACTACACCTCAGATATAAATCCTACGGGTTACGAACTCCTTAACCGAAAGAAAATCGACCAAAGGAATTAAGCAAAAAAAAAAAAAAAAAAATTGTTATTCAAAAATCCTCTATCCGAAGTTTTCAATTTTGTGAAATTTGAGATCCAAACGAGCAATGTAAGTCTACCACAAGCAGAGATTTATCAATGCCAATGTTAAGGAATAAAAGAATGATTCCGGGACTGACCTGCCAACTGCAACGTGTGGAAAGATTCAGCACAGCCAGGCGATGGTCGCTGCGAACAGGCGGTGATCGGCGTGAACCGCGCGGCCTGCAGAGAACGCGGAAACCTTCAAATGCATAAACTACACAGCCTCAAAACAAAAGCGAGTAACAATAACAACACGCATCTCTCCATCTGAACATTTATAAATCCTCAACAACAGGAAAAGTCAAAACATTCGCGGTTGACAAGATGCGGAAGTAATTAGACTCACTCTCTGCTGCTTCGGTAGCTGGGCGCGGCAGGGCCTCCGATTTCCTTCGGTGTTCGGGCATGCTCGACCAGAATCCTAACAGTAAAACAGGCATGTCTTTTTAACCGTTTCTCGAAATGGATAAACTAAGTGTTACGTAAACATTGCTGACGAAAAATCCGCAGCTACCCTTTACCCACCCCCCCAAGAGGTCGTCACCAACCTTTCAAGCGGAAGCCTAGATGAGGAACTTGACATAAACATAAACATATAAACATTGACATAAACATATATGATAGCTAATAATATTGCAATACTCACAAATCCCCTAACGATATACTATTTCTTCTGAAGTTAATTATTAACGAGCATAAGCGAGCATGGGCGTACTTGCAATCAATTTTCCACACTCTGGCAAGAAAAGTTGAGGCATGAAGCTATGTCATAAAGAAGGTAGAAATCGCCATAAAGCAGGAGGTGCTATGCTAACCATACAAGACATGTACAAATTTTATCTGCAACCGTCTCCCATAAGTTCTGGTAAAATCTTTCGCATTCAACACAGAACTTAATACTTGGCCACGTTGCTAGAGAAATCATATACAAACCTTTCCCCGAAAAGTTTCGATTCGTTCATCTCATAAACGGCATCTTTCGCCGCTCGGGAGCTCTCGAATTGCTGAAGAAGCAAACACGAACACGACATTAGATATAAAACAGGAACGGCGAGCGATGCACGATGAATGACAGCGACGAATGAATACCGATGAACGAATAACAATAAAAGACAGCACCCCAATCCAAAGGATCCACTGCGACAAGACATTCCGGTAAAATTCAAGTCACATGAATGAAGAAGCCACTCAAATACATTTACTCCGTATTGGACTTCCATGGACAAGGTTCGGTACCACTCTACTATGTATGAAGCCCCACAAAAGACACGACCAAAGCCACAAAAAGGCCCTCTATTACCCACAAAAAAAAAAAAAAAAAAAAAAAAAAAAAAAAAAAAGAAGAAGAAAAAAAGCACAAGTATCCGCGGATTAAAGTAGTTACCAAGAAACAGTAGTTCCCTTTTAGAGCCACTTCCTTGACGGCACCATATTTACGAAAGGCTTTCTCGACTTCTTTCTCGCGCACATCGGAGGGCAGTCGACCGATGTAAATACGACTCCCCATCATATTGTGAGTAGGTAGAGGCGGCCTGCCGCCACTGCTGTACCCATACTTGTCTCTTTCGTGGCTGCGATCCCGATCGCGATCCCGATCACGATCCCGGTCTCTTTCCCGGTCCCGATCCCGATCCCGATCTCTGTCCCGATCACGGTCCCGATCACGGTCTCGATCGCGATCCCGACTGTCAGACATCTCTACAACTTCCTAGATTCTAGACAAAATTCAACCTTACATAAAAATCAGACATCAGATTTGTTTACTGCAAGAATAACCTCGAAAAACATAACAATAAAATTCGGATTCAGATTCATATCAGGCAGTGACGTATGAATAAACATGGAAACCCAGAGAGTCTGCATCACACGAACACACAACTTTCGCCAAGCCAAGCCAACACTTGGTATCAAGCTGTAAAAAGTAAAGACACAGTGAAAGTATAGAGAAATCACAAAGAATTTTAAGTTCACATTTTAAGTTGGCGCCACTATGGTCTGAGTCACACACTATTATATATCATTATATATTAGCTAATGTTAAGTTCGTAGCATTAGCAACCCCAACAAACAACACATACTAAACAATGAAAATGGGAGGAGACTCATTAGCAGTCAAAAGGTTTGTTAACATGTCTGTAGTAATAACTAACAACCAAACTTTCAAAAATTAATTCTTGCCTCCATTTTGAAACACTGCAAAAAGAATTCCACAGATTCACAGAGACAAATTAAATCAACACCCATGTAAACAAGTCAGAGATAAATGGCAGTGTACCCCTGTGATGATGCCACCAGGTGCTGCACCCCTTGCACCTGGAATAATACCACTGATGCAAGCTTCAAAGCAAGGAATGCTTTTCATGACTTATCTAGGACTTTAAGATCAAAAGCTGATATCCCTGACAACAATTAATTCGCTCAAAATCAGTCTTTCAAATAAAAATACAGGTCGTTGTTGCTTGCTTGAAAAACATTATTTATGATGGTCAGCATATAGTGTGGAAATTTCTGAAGATTTCACATGGAACTAACATTTCAATTAGATTCATCACAATTTTCCTGAAGAAGATTTTCAGTTTCAATCCCTTAGCAGCTTTAACCGGTAGTTTGGGCATATTTCTACCTAAAGAAAAAATGTATCACCACATGCCGAGAATGCAGAGAGCAAGGAGTCAGGAAACTACCAACCATCGTATTTGTCATCATATTTGTTATCACATCATTTATAAAGTATTTCAAATAAAAATTTTACAAATAATAACTCCTGCTAATGACTATTATAGCCCAAGGTTCAAGAAACACCATTTAATATTTTAATTTGGCTTGGGAGCTAACCCAAAGTTTTTTATTTCCAATTAAAATTGAAGTATTAGTTTAGAGAAGAAATTAAGACCCTTGATGGGTAAATCTTCAAGGCAAAGAATAAAGCTAAGAATTTTCGTGACGTCTTGGTCCTTTATTGGACCATCTTCAGGACAGAAACGTCACGAAAATTATTAGCTTTATTCTTTGCCTTGAAGTATTAGTTAGACAATTTAATTAAAGGTGAGCATATAACGGCTGCAGATGCCTGATATTATTTTAATACCTTAATTACCTCTTTGCAACTATATGCCTTGGTAACCAAGCTATAAGACCAGTTTGACCTCTTTAATCTTTAAAAAAAATTGCTATGACATGTCAATTATCTACTTCAGAGACACAGGTAGAGTCTCCAAGTACCACATGCTGAATAGACAGCCCACAGTAAGATTCAGGCACTTGTAAAATAAACCAGTCAATCAACTTATATTGAAAATGAATCAAACCATAAACAATATAAACCCAGAAACAACATTTTCCAAGGACACAATTTAATAGATCAGATGCAAAAGAAATGAACGCCCAGCCCATAAAGCCCAAGGTCTTAGCATCAGGTAAGAATTCAGAGCAAAGAAAAAACATACACAAGAATTTAAAGCAAGCGAATAATTGCATACGAAAAATCAAGCTCTATAGTTTTGCAACTTTAATAAGAACCAAACTAATTAATACAAACGAAAATTCGCGGGGGGGGGGGGCTTTACTCATAAAAAAAAAACGATCGCCGTACTGCAAGATTACCCATTAAGGAAGAATGTAATTGCAACATCCACGCCATGCTCTTTACGTACCAACGCCCAAGCTCCTCAAGTGAAATTCAGTTGCGAAGCACTATTAGAACTACTACAAAGTACTACTTAGAGGGAAGCAAATTGACAGACAACGACAGCACGCCATTTTCCGACAGTAATCTGTAAAACTTCGTTCCCGATCACACGGACATACACAGGGGAAAGTGCTTCCCAAATTAGGTAACTTGAGCAAAATTACATAAATCATCTGAAAAATAAGTTAGTATTGCCAGAAGACATATAAAGTTATGAAAATGTGAGCACATGCTTGATTTAATCAAACTTGATAGTTTGAATCCGCATTACAAGGAGCGCTATTTTCCTAAAACGGCAATATCCCCCTGTTAGGTAGCCTCGTTACCAGGACCAGACAATCGACAATCGACCAGACTCAGGCCTAGGCTTTTGAGCAGCGGATTACTTCAGGCGTTCTAGCGCCAAACGATTTAGCTTCAAGGAAATTAGGTCTACCTTTTACAAAAATTTATCTAGCGCCATGCAATCAGGCTCCTTAGCTTTTTAATGGAACCCGCGCGAGTTTCAAGCAAATTCGTCGCACTCAATAACACTTCGGCAAATGAGCGCCATCCACAGAGGCGATTGACGAGAATAAGTCTCACATGGTGTATTAACTATCTGGCGACATTTTCTTGGGACGATTTCGGTTACCTCTGGTAAGTAGTGATGTCTTAGGAACACTTGCGTTTGTGCGCATTTCTTAGGTTGTACGAAAGATATTTTAAATTAATTTGTGAGTTCAACAGAAACAGTAAGCCGGCTTCCCTCTTAATAACTGTCAACTGGCAACTATATTCATTGGCGACTATGAGCTACCTTATTCTCTTAATCAGACTCCTTCAACTAAGACGTCATATGGACCATATGATGGTTCCTGGCTGAACCTATTTTTTGAAGACTTTTACCTAAATAGAAGTTAGAAGATTGTAGCCCTTCACACTTTTCACCTAATGAAAATAAAGAGTTTGCACGGGAAAGTAAATTTGCACGGTCATGCACCATTGGCAATAAATAAAATCCTTTTCCAGCCCTTGTTTCTCTCTTTCCGATAGCGGCAACCATGTTTTGCCGGACACCACTAGGTCGTCCTTGATGGACTCTGACACTGACCATGAATTTACTAACATGGGTCATCTGCTTCGCCGTAATTGTTGTTTATTATGGAGATGATCAGCAAGGGCTATATTACAGTATCTAGTGAACACTTACGGAGAGGCCATGAACGAATCTGATGCGACGGGTCAGCGTCTTGAAACTCATTCTCGTTTGAAACGAGAAATTTGACAAGTGCGCTTTCAAAAAAAAAGACTACTTGTTTAGTTATGTAGGACATATTTCGACCAGAATTGATCATTTACATCTGCTCCGAAAAAAATTCAAACGGTTAGGAGGGCGTTTAAGTTTGGCTTTAAGGAATGTCTCCCCCTATATAGTGTATAAACAATTTCATTCATTAAGCCGCGCTTCAGTTTATGTTATCGTTGTAAGGTACAATGTACTAAGTTTTGTGAGAAGTCAATCAGAAAAAAAAATGCATAAAAGACTAATTTACTAAGGAAGTAAGACTCTCAGACTGGTGTTAATTTGACCAGCATACACTTTAAAATATAGATACCTGATGATCGCTGGGGGTATAGCTCAGTGGTAGAGCGATCGCTTTGCATGCGATAGGCCCGGGGTTCGATCCCCCGTACCTCCACATCGTTTTATTGAATTCATCGCGCTAATTTTTACAGCTTTCTTTATAAAATGATTTACCGTAGAAGTTTATTCAATGTTTCATGACTGTTTCATGCCTGTTGCCTTATTGAAACAAAAAAGATCCTTTTTCTATTGTATAGAGATGAGTAATTAACTGCAATTTACTTAAAGAAAACTAAAAATTGCGAATAATATGCTTGCAAAACTACGAAACACTTTCTGTCAACTGTCTCTATGCGCGCCAACAGCTGACTGCTAAGTTACTTGAAGCATTTAGAAAGTATTTCACTTGAAGGAAAGATGTTCAATTATGTGACACGAGAGGCTCAGCGCGTGGAGAGTTTTTGCGCCAGCAAAAGAGATATGCAAGTTTTGTGAGAATTCAATCAGAAAAAAAAAAATGCATAAAAGACTAGCATCTCTTACTTACAAAGCACGCTAACGTTGACGCATTGAGACTGCCATGAAATGAATTAAGAAATTATATAAAAGCATTCCTTGTAAGTAGTTATGATTGAAAATGCAATAGCAGAATTTCTGCAGGAAATATCTTATCTTTCGTGTCGCCTCTCAAATGACTTCATCTACTTACTTGGTTTTCTCTGAATTTTTGGCTTACCTATGTTCAAGTACTGGTAGGGTTCTGTTTTCCTTAATATTTGGTATCATCCTATTTTTCATTATGTTAAAAATGGCTGTTTTTTGGCTGGTATTATTCGACAGCTACTTACGATTTTATTGGAATTAGCTTTATGAATTTGTTTGTTTCATTTGCGATTGGTGAATCATCGCGTTTTAGTTTGCAGAGCTTTTTCTTATTAGGCGACGTATATGACCTATATCGCTGTCGTTTGCTTATATGAAATCAGCGCCATGTATTCAAACAAATGTACTCAGTTTCAATCCTACCGATTCTATGCTGATGTTCTTCTTAGCAAATTTATTCTCGTTTCAGTCATAATCATCATCTTTGAAGGCGTTGGTGCACAATTATTTACTGGAAGCTTGATTCCTTTGTATGTAGTTTGCTTACTATATTGTTTCGCTACTGGTGACCTAACATCATCTGCGAATTGAATTGAATTGAAGATTTTGCACGCTTTAATAGTTTGATGCAGAAGTCTCCAGATCCTTTTTGTCTAGACATAATTTTATGTATTTTTTTTATTTCTTTTGTAATTTTAGACATCATTCAATATTCGGCTAATAAATTAGACATTCAGAAATTTTTATCGAGCGAGGTAACTAGAGTCACAGGAGCAAGCGAACAGGGTAAAGAAGTGGCAAAACATGTCAACTATTACATAGTCAACGCAGCATGTACACATTTTTATGCTTTAATTTGTGGTTTATTAGGCTTGTTTAGCAGAACTCTGAAGATGAGTTGGAGCAAGGAGGTTTGCAGACATGTTGAAAATGCGCGGGAAAAAGTGGAGGAGCGGGGGATTGAACCCCGGGCCTCTCGTATGCGAAACGAGCGCTCTACCACTGAGCTACACCCCCGATGCAATGGCGTGGAAAGTATGCAAATTTGATCATTAAATTTAAGGCACGCTCGTGAAACCAAGGAGCTTCCTCAGCTATGATTATTGTGCAAACACGTGCGAGTTTTATGGTAGGAACTTGTTCCAAGCACAAATACTTCAATTCATCTTTGTAACTCTATGATCTCTGACGTTAATTGATAATGTATTTGCTAAACAATATCAAGTACAAATCAATCAGTGAGACTTGAAGTGTCATGTGTCGGACCATTTTCTTCTATTTCTTCTTGACAAACTTGAAGTAAATGTCAGGTTAGGTTCTTTTCTCGCAAATGGAAGCAATTAGTAACTATTGATGATAGTGATTCGCGTACCCTAGATTAGTGTTATACGTGACGTACCGCAAGGTTCTGTCGGACTTCGAGCAATGTGTAAACCTGGCTGAAACCATGGCAAAGCGTTGAGAAGCAGTGTGGATGGTGCAGGACCCACGAATGAGCCTTGGTGGTCGGAAACGCGAGCCCGGTTCTGGTCAGAGGTTGGTGCACGTGAGAGAAGGAAGCTAAAATTAAACGAAGTTGGGTATTGGAGGAGGAACGACGCATGATGGAGGCTCAACAAGGCCAACAGCGACGGTGGCTTAAGAATCTAAAGAACCTGTAAATAATATGCGCTTTAAAGCTTCTCTATCAGTTATAACTGCAGGCCGGTCGCCATCTTGAAAGCCTATCTGCTGCGAAATTACGTCACATAAAACCAATCGCAAAGTAGCGCTTACTGACAAGTAATATGTAGGTAAATTTATGCCTATCACAGCCCGAAAACAATTTTAACTATTAGCCAGCTAGAATCCCCCACCTTGGAGATTTACTTACTCCCCCCCCCCCCCCCTTCACCAAGGTTCTGCCTTGAACCACTACTTTCCCTATGTACATGAATGACTTCAGGCAATGCCTTTCAAGATCAGGAGTCACCGTTTCGCGGATGACAAAAATATTCTATCAAGTCATACCTCACTTGAAGTTATCCGGTAATCGCATTTAAAAGAACATTCGATATTTTAACGTTATTCAATGTTTTTGACTGGCTCTGTGCCAACGGGCTATCTTTAAATGCTTAGAAAACCGAATTCGTCCAAGGTAACCCTTCAAGCAAGAAAACAATAACCAGTCTCACTGTGAAATTTCTGGACGCGAAAACGCTTTTATCGAATCAAGTGAATTACTTGGACGTGCTGATATTTTATTCGATGTGTTGGAGAAAGCATATAGTCGAACTTTCTAAGAAGAATAATCATCGGACTGTCGAAAGGTCTTAAATAGTTTAAGTTCATGACCGTGGTTCCACAGAAACCATTCTGCGGATACAGCTCGCATGCAAGTAAACGGTAGATTTATACCCTCTAAACACCCTGGTGAAAAATACAAATGTGCTACTTCTTACGCAGGTCTTACTTAACTATGCGACTGTTGCTAGGCGGGAGACCACTTAAATGGAGCGCTACAAGCAGCCTGTCTTAATTCTTTCCAGTACTCTACTGCAATTTGTTCGCAGGCGTTGTTTGGCATATCTATGAAACAGAAACTCAATTGCGCGTCTCCCCGGCTTATAGGGCCGCATTCACCTGCACACTTCAAATGCCTGCAAGGTTACCAGAAAATTTGCGACCAGCCACAAGACAAGAGAAATCAAAATCCAAGCCAAAAAATCTACATTCCTCTTCTCTACGAATGAGTGTGCCAGTACGAATACATGTCCGTTTTCATTACAGAAGTCTGACAGCAAAAGAAAAGTGTAAAAGGTAAACAAAATGAGCTGAGAAAACCGGGGGTACGCAGCAAGGCAGAAGCGGAGGAACCACAGCTCGTCGAGATGCCGCAATGAAGTACCACAAGGCAGAGCACAAACTACAGAATGCGCCAGTCCCAACCTCACTTGCGGTCCCCGATTGGAATTCCCTATAGGGCTGTACGCGAAACTGAACGAGAACTCCATTAGCGGCACTTCGAACTCCTCGCATAAGATTCCACCATAAAGGCGAACTAAGGAAAATCACAATCAGAGGAAGCAAAGACGAGTCGGAAGGCAGCAACATGTCAAAATGCGAATACGTGCGACTAGACCAAATACGTTTGTGGACAAGGGCTAAAGGTACGTCCCGAGCAAAACACGTATCGCAACATTACTAAAAGGAGAATACGGATACCGAGTCTCCCTCCGGTGCTTAAAATAAAAACTTCGTATATTTCTAGGACAGGCGATGTACTAGGGCCGTATTCGAGGGCCGAGCAACACGATGTCGCCCGTCGATCATGAAAAACAAACTCGAAAGTTAATGGTAACAGGAAAACATAAAAGTTCATATAGGAAACCGGCACTACCGCTTGTGGATGCGGTAGTTGCGAGCCGCTCGATTTTGCTGCATTTTCGCGGCCATGGCTAACTTCTCCGACGTTTCGTGGTCGGATTCCGTATCCGGCGAGGAACTGCCGCTCGCGGCCGAGGAGAAAATCGCCTCATCGGCAGGTGGCTTCCAGTTGCCAACACGATGGCCATCCCCTCTCCTTCCCGCGCCACCACGATTGAAATTCCGAGGCCTTCCACCGCCGCGATCTCGGCTTCCTCTGTCCAGCTGGGGATAGTCTCTTCTGTGCATGAACGGGGCCTTGCTGCGTTCCGACGCCTCGTGCAGATCAAAGTTCGAGCGATTCGACTCGAACGGAGCATGAGACGCATGCTGAGTGTCCCTAGCGCCATATGCAGGACGCTCACCACCATCGCGCTTGTTCCGAAGGCCAGGGCCTCCCCCCGCCGAAGAGTACGAGACTGACTCCTGGTGACGCTCTAGGGAAGGTCTGCGTCGTTCATCGCGCGAACGGGCACCCGACATCGGCGGCTCCACATACGATGAGGAGTCGTCGCGAAGACTCAAGTCCGTCTGCTTGTTATTATAACTGGAGCTTGAGAAGGCCCCTCTCCCGAAACTCTCTCTACCCGGCCTGCCATCGTTATCTGAGCTCAATTGCTGTTGTCGAAATGTATCCACATCATCACCAGCCCTTTCGAAAATAGAGTGGCTTTGAACTTTCATACGACGACCGTTGCCTCGTAGACCTTTTATGTAAGTACCACCCTCCGGAGCACGGTTTGTGGATGAAGCGGGAGTATTATAAGGCTTCTTGTCAAAGCGAGAGTCCGGGGCGTAACCACGCTCATTCTGCGCGTCGCCACTCGCTCTGTCGACATTGTCAATCTTCTGGCGTGGACTATGCTCGCGGTATGCCTCAAAGGGCTCCCGATTCGGAACACCGTATCCACCACCCTCCCTGTCTTCAAGGCGCTTTCCTCCCGACTCCGATGACAGGAGCCTGAAAGACAGCAAATGCGTAAGCACGATGTATGTTTTCTAATTCATGCATGTATGTATGTGTGCATGTATGTACGTGTGCATGTATGTATGTGCGCATGTATGTATGTATGCATGTGTGTACGTATGTATGTATGTATGTATGTATGTATGTATGTATGTATGTATGTATGTATGTATGTATGTATGTATGT
>QQSS02215782.1:0-11079 GCA_003687565.2 Craspedacusta sowerbii
ATCTATCTATCTATCTATCTATCTATCTATCTATCTATCTATCTGTCTATCTATCTATCTATCTATCTATCTATCTAGCTATCTGTCTAGCTATCTATCTATCTGTCTATCTATCTATCTATCTATCATGTATTTTAGAAAATTTATAGAACTTAATTGTGCTATTTGCCAGCCTACTCAAACAGAAAACAATGCGTGCGTTATTCCTGCTGCTGTATACCCTGTTTGTATATATCTAGGTCTGTGCTTAAAACTTTTATTCTATTGTTGTGGTATTGCAACAAGCTTTCCTTTTTATGAATTTGTGCTTGTGTAGGAGTCTTCGAGTCTTCGGGAAAAGTTGCTCTCTGCGGAGATCAATGTAAAGTCTCTTGATACCGAGAAGCGCTTGATAAAGGAGGCAGAGAAACGTCTTGTTCAAGAGAACCAGGCACTCCTCGATCAGCAGCGAAGCCAAAACGTCTTGCTAACTAATCTACAGTCGATTCAGGTGCCATTGACAGAATTTTGAATATTCAGTGCTCTATATGTGACAAGCTGTATTTGTGCTTTCAGTTATTACTGCAATACAGTGAGAGGTTTCTGTACTTGGAATGGCTAATTTTGATATCTCCATCTTAACAGAACAATTTGGAGCGGGAGCTTTTTGAGACTAGAAAGGCCTTGAGTGTGCAAGTGGATAAGCTACAGCATGAAGTCAAAATTTTGCACAAGAAGTATGACAACGAGGAGTTCCAATTAAAACATTCTGCATCCGCCATAAAAGTGAGTAAAAGCTTGTGTTAGCTTTTAAGTTTTGCTTTGTATTTATCCGATTATGACGCTGTCTTTGGCATATACGCTAAGTCGCTATTTTATGGATTGAGGACTTAGAAGGAAAATGTTTCCCTTTGGCCTGCTGATCATGTCGTCGCCTTGCTGTTATTTCTGGAAATTGGCCGTGTATACATGCAAATGGTAGACATGTTGTGAGATGTTAGTAGCATAGTTTTAGTAGGCATGATCAATGTTCTTTATTTTTTGTTGCTTCATAATAATGCAGTCTGACCTGAGCCATACTCAAGCTGAATTAATTAAAGAGCGCGAAGAGCATCAAAAAGTTAAAGTCGAGCTCGAGGGGGCTCGGAAAGCAATCCAAGATCTTGAGTCTAAGGTAAACTAAAGGGATCTTAGTTATGTCGTAATTTTTCGAAGCAAGAGGATTGTATACGGGAACTGCTCTGCATGTATTTGTAAATATTGTAAGTCCTGTGTGGTCTTTTAAGTTACTAAGCTGATTATTTGCAGGTGAAAGAGCTAGATGAACTTCTAACGAGCAGTGAAAACAGGCTAAAAGATGTACTAGAAAGAGAGGCTAGTGGAAGAGGTGATTTGTAGTCGATTATCATCTATAATCATGTCATTTATCGTTAATAATAAATCATCTTCTGCTGCACAAGTTCTTGGTGCTTTGCTTGATTTTCTTGTTTCGAGCCTAGCTGTTGTGCTTCTTCTAACGATGCTATTTAAAATTTTTAGAAAAAGAGCATTATTATCATGAGGCAGAGAGATACAAGGAAAATGTCCGTACTCTTGAGATTGCCTTAGCGCAAGCGAATGGAGATCTTAGAGGTTAGCACACATTTTATGAGCTAAGTCCTTCTAATCTTGCTGTGGCAAGGTTAAGCATCTTCTCTTGATCTAAACGACATAGGTCTATTGGTTATGCAAAGTGGAAAGCTGCGCCGCGCAGTTGCACGCCGAAAAACACATAAACTGGATTATAAAGAGCTAATTCAGCTATTGCGAAGTCACGTAACTTTAAAAAAAAATTGAAGAGATTTGCTCATTTTTCCATCCTGATATACTTGGCCAGTGGACTTAGGTTAGCATTTCCTATTGGTGCATAGTACTTAACATGCGTTCGCGAGACCACGGGAAAACTTTTTTTTCGCAGCTTTCTTCTATGGCCTCTAGGTCAGATAGCTGATAAAACCTTACAAGATATTTAGCTGTTAGGCTCTTGATTGAACTTGTTTTGCGAAGTCAGCCAGCTCTCCACGACCGGTTTACGCTCACGCAAACTCAGTGTAGGATATTCTCTTTCCTGTAAGACGTAAAACAGGCTGGCAGCCACACGCAAGAAATACAATTATATACCTTCTACCTACTAAAACAAATATATTTATGTATATACAAATATATGTATGTATATATATATATGCATGTCTTGATGATATCTATGATTATTTGCTCGTATGATTGTTTGTGTGTGCGTTTTTTAATCCCCTTTTCGATGAATGCTTGAGCTTGAAAATCCTTGAGAACGAAAACTTATTAGCGAGCTTGTATCATGTTTCCCAACTGTTTAGGATGAGTTTTTTTTTAGCTGCTCAGAGTCAAGTAGACCAAGCAAAGAAGCATGTCATTCAATACAAGGAAATAGCTTCTGCGAGCGATTCTTCTCTTCAAGATTTACTGAAAGTATGTTGCTTCGTGTTAGTGGCGGCTTAAGCTGTATCTGCTGCTATGTTACTTTGTGCAAACTTAGTCCTTGGTCTCAGTCAGCAAGTTTTTTAGGGTTCTTTTTGTGTACCTATGAATTCGTGTGTATTTGTGTGATTATGAAGTGCGTCTGTGATGGTTAGTCTTTTTGTGGTGATTTATTTTGGTGAAACGACTAAGGATTTATTTGCAGGCCAAGGAATCGTTGGAAGCGCAGCATACCCAAGATATGCGAAGCAAACAAATGGAAATAGACGATTTGAGAGCAAGGATTTCGAACTTCATTAATGAAAAAAACGCAATGAGCAACACTGTGGCTGAAACGGATCAAAAACTGCGAAGTGAAATTGCTGACCTTAGAAATCAATTGGCACCTATGGAAAAGCGGTTTCAAGATGTTACCAAAGCGCTTGTGCAATCGAAGGAGTTGGAGACGAATGCAGTTCGCTTATCGCAAGAGCAGTGTGAGCTTGCAAAGGAGGTATTCGGATTCTGATGCAGTTTATTTGTTTATGTTTCTCAGAGCTGTTGCTATTCTTGTTTTGTGGTTTCACTCAAATGTTAATTGTTGCCTTGCTCATTCTTTTTCTGTTTTTATAGAGTGATATTAATTTCCCAATGACTCTTCTATGCTGAACTTTTTAAATGTATTTCTATTTATATTTTTCTGTACAGAAATATGTTTGTAATTAAAATCTTTTGTCCAGGCTCAGAGTAAATACGAACGAGAGTTGCTTCTGCATGCTAAAGATGTTGAGCAGTTATCCCTAGCCAAAGAGGAGGTACGGATCGACTTATCATTTTGAGATTACACTATAAAAGTTTGTTCAAGTTAACTCGGAGGCTTTTATCGGCTGTGCGGTTTCTAATTCCCTGGCAGCGCTTATGTTAGGGTTAGAATGTTAGTAAATTACCCTAGTGCATTACTCTACGTTAAGTTACCCTGCACTTACGTCTAGCTGCAATCTCATAAGCAGCGTCTTCAGGGTTTGGATGATCGACTGCATGAATGTGAACAAAAGTTGGAAACGGCTGAAAAGTTAATGGAGCAAATGCGGCAACATCACAGCCAGGAGACCCGCAAGGGAGAAATGAATAGGAAAGATCTTATAGAACAGAATGCGATTTTGCATGGCCAGGTTGAAAAGGTCGGTGGCTGTCCCTGTCAGAGTTTTGCTTTTGGAATTGATCAATTTCTTTCATGGTGTTTCCTTAGTGACGCCTCGGTTTGAGCTGCATATATTGGTTTGTCCTAGCAGGTTTAGGGAAATAAGTGCAAACGTTTTTCGCGTTTTTCACGTTGGTTTTGGTGTACGTATTGTTTCTGTTGCTTTAGATATCTTTGTTGTGCTTATTTTATAATTTTTGAAGTTGCAGTATGTAATGCATAGATTTGCGTTTCCTGCAGCGGCTTGCAGTGTGTTGATGTGCTGTTCTACCCTGACTTAATTCATGATTATTCTCGATGCGCAGGCAACTGCTTCTGAATTTGTTTTATTATAAAGCTTAGTGCACAGCTTGCTTCAGCAAAAGTCCACTCTGCAGTGGAACTGCCTGATGTTGGTGCCTCTGCAGACAAAACAGTGGAAGAGCTGTATGAAGTGCTCAGGTATGTTTCCTAATTGCATTTGTCGCCTCGGCTCCTAAAAGCATTTTGTCGTTGCTACTTGCTCCATAAATTTTTGTATTAAGAATCTAAGACGTTCATTTCTTTTGGAAATCTAAATTCTTGCTAGAACTTATTTGTAAAACATTCGATCCAAAGAAGATTCGCTTTAGTTCCTAGCATGAGCCTTAGAAATTTGTTTAGCTGTTTCAAATCGTATATGATTTTGGCATGGGGAGAGGCGGTAATGGTATTCTTTTTGGTTATGAGGTACTTGTCTGAAGGCACATACAAATCACCCAGATATGGTTACCATTGTCGTCGTTGTTGCAATCTCTAAAAATCGACAGCGAGCATCGTGGAGTGTTGGTTTTCCTGCTTATGAACATTTTGAATTGAAGGTCTCATGACGTATTAATAGATTTGTCAGAAGAGAGAAAGAAATTGCTGAAACGCGAAGTGAGGCCAATGAATCAGAAAGTATCAGATATAGACAGCGTGCTGACTACCTACAGCGAGAGCTTGAAGAAACGAAGGCTGCTCTCGAACAGGAACTTCAACGCACTCAGGGCCGTATGTTGACCGAAGAAGAGTTCGCCGAAACGATGGAAAAAGTGAAGAAGTGCAAAGAATTGGATGTAGCAAACAGAGAGCATGAGAAAGCGAGAAGCGCATTAAATACTCAAAACAAGACGCTTAGTGATAAGGTAACGTCTTCAATCGCTACTTGGCCTCTTGTTCTTTTTCTGTAGTGACGATGTTTCCAGACCGGCATAATTCCATCTTCCTGTGATCTGCACGACTCCCTCCTGGAGTGATAACGTGTTAGGCGTCATGGCTAATCTAGCTTGCAGTGACATGTTTCATCGTCAGTGCAACTCCTCTTGCAGAGATAACGTTTCCATATCAGCGCAACGTTTCCTAATCAGCACAAACTTATCTTGAAGGTCGGGTTTGCGGAGAGTTCTAAATTTTTTTCCACTTCTCATAATCCCTCTTGTATCTTCAAGAGTTTTTTTGGTTTAAATTTGTTTTTATTAAAAAGTCCCTGCATTTTAGCCAAGTTTTCCTAATATCTCTTGTAATGTATATCTTGAGGCGTAAGGAGATTCAAGGAATTTGCATGAAGCACTTAGCTGTGCGTGGGTCAACGGGTCTTGCGAACCAAATGCTAGTTTGGTCGGCATATATGCGTGGCACTGTAGGATAACTATTTCACACTGACAGGTTTCCACGGCATTTACTTTTATTTAAAGTTGTGGATAATTTTCTCAAATTAGTCAAGTTATATTAAATGCTAGTCGCTCTTTTTCTACTGGCCTGTTACAGGGATGTTGGTCATCCATTAAGTAAATATTTATCTTAAAGAAAATAAACACGAAATCATTACGCTGCTGTTTGTTATCGTGTCACGTATTCAGGTGCTCTTGTGTAAATTTTTCCAGCCTTGGTCAATATTCTTGTGATTTTTGATTGTATGCTTTAGGTATTTGGCAATTTCTTAACGGCGGTGAGCGTTGTTGATATTTTTCAACTCTTTGTTGTAGGCTAAGAAACTAGAAACTCAGATAAGATTAATCGAGGATGAAAAGAAGGCACTGGACAGCGAGAAAAGTTCCTGGCTGGCCGAGAAAACGGCTTTAAAAAATGAGGTACGTCATTATAAGTGATACTATTGTCCAAATTATCTTCCGTTTTATCTAAATTGTATACGTGCTACCTGTGCGTTAAATCACTGTAAATTATTTGCTTCGGCATTATTTCGACTGTTCCAGTTTACTCAATTGCTGATGTGGTTGAGAAGATTTTTTCGCTCAGCCATTGGCAAGTCGTAAATGACGTATTTCTAGGCAGTTCATATGTAATAAGACTTTGCTGGCTGGAAGAAAACCCATTGAAATGTTATTTCGGATAACGCAATACGCAATTGGTGCATGTGTTTACCTGCCAGCGTGACATACCATTACATCTTAGATCGAGCGATGGACAAGCCGAACAAATCAGCTCATGTCCCAGGCTGCAAAATCCGATAGCGATGAAATCAAGAAATTGAAAGATGCGAAAAATCAAACTGAAAAAATTATCAATTCTTTGCGTGAAGAAAATCAGAGAACTAAGTCTCAGCTTGACGCAGTTCGACGGGAATCGCTGAAACTGAAGAATGACAACACTGACTTGCAGGTATGCGTTTTCACATGCCGGGGTTTAGTGTACAGTTGTGATCGTACGATATCGTAAGTTTACATCGCTGGGTCTCACTCCGCTTTCGTTAAGAATGGTGTGATAATTACTTGTACTGATGCACGATCGTTTCAACTGAATGCCCTTGGACGCAGTGCCCATCTCCAGAAGCTCGGTGTCTATTTTTCTTTTTACCGTACTTCCAGTCCTTGCTCCTTCAATCAGCCTTGATTTCTTCGATCAATGCACGTGCATGAACCTGTATTTAGTCAAAGCTGGCCGCCCTTCAGGGTGAAGTAAGTTCTCTTAAAAAAGATGCTGACAAGCGACCTTCTTCTGCTGTGTTCAGCGAAGATGGGGCTGCTGTTCTCGAATTGCAAAAGCAGCTTGAAGAAACCAAAAATATTCTACTCGCAAAAACTTCTGAAATGGCGGAGAAAGCAAAGATTGTTCAGCAGGTGCATTTAGATTTTCTTCGTTGCGGTTGCTCTCTTATTTCCTGGTAGACCTAGACGTGGGCGACACATGTCGATGTTGCCTTGTTGTGGCAGTTACTTCTGATCGTGCTTTCTTGGAGGGCTTCCTTGTTGTCGTTGTTTCTTCAACATATGGCTCTGCAAGTGCGTTAGACTGGAGTAAGTTAGTTTTTCGCATCATAAGTCATGAACCTGCTTGGCATTCATGTAGTCACACAAATGCTGGGCCGAAATGTGTCTACTCCATCAAGGGGAAGTTACAAGAAAATCATTATCGTCTGCATGCCTTGTACATTCTTTCCTTAAAATCTCTTTCTTGGTGGTTTGCAGCTATTTTTCAATCTGTATTCGTTTTATCTGCAGCTTAAAAAGCTCGCTAAAAAGTACAAAACGCATTCTGAAGTTCTTCAGAAGCTGCTAGGTGAGCACGGCATTCCTTATTCGGATTTGCTCAAGTCGCAGTCTAACAGTGATATTAGTGCGGGAACAGCCAGCGCTGCTGAAGCTGCTATTGGTGAAAGCGAAAGAAAAGATTTCGAAGAAAAACTGGCGGAAGCGCAAGCTAAGCTACGAAAGATGCAGGAAGAATTCGAAATCATCCAGAAGCAGCTGCTGGAAGTTAACTATGCCATGTCCGAGAAGGAAAAGGAACTCAAAGAAACAAAAGAGCGCAGCCTAGAAGCTGACAAGCACGTTCTTCAACTTACAAATCAGATTGTCGAATCTAACAACGAAATAACGGTCAGTAGTTTATTCGCTTTATACGCGTTCATAATGGTGCAACCTCTTGTAAGATCTGAAGATGATGAGATATCGCACTTGCTGGTGAAAGACGTTTAATGAGAAACTATGGTTAACGGCCATAGCTTATGATAATTTTTATACTTTGCAGAATGTTCAGGACAAGCACAAGAAATTGCTCAAGTCTGCGAAGGACAAGATTAACGCCATGAAAAGTAAGTGCTCAATGTATAGCTTGCTGCAGTTTGACGTTTTTGGGAGCGGCTTTCTATTTCAGAGGGTCTATTTTAAGTTAAAGGAACGAAGTTGACATTTATTTATGTATTGTGTTTTTTGATCCCTTTATTTTGCCGACCGTTACTAATATGTTTTTTCCTTATCGTAGCGATCGCGAAAAGCGAGCCAGTCGCAGACCACGCTTTGGTAATGACTATTTTTACAAGTTTTTATTGGTTGCACCATGTTTAGAGCAAAACGACGGCTTGAAAACTCAGTGGGATAGCATGCAAAAGAAGCTGGACGAGGCCGAGAAAGCGCTGCACGTAAATATCTCCGCAGTAGAAGTGCTCAAGCTTCAAGTGGAAACGGGCGACGTACGAATCAGAGCATTGCTGGAAGAGAAGGCAAAACTGAGCGAGCAAATTGAAGGCCTTAATATAATCAATCAAAAGCTTCAAGACGAGAGAAGGTGGTAATTTTAGTGGAGATTGCCTGGTCGTTGTTAATTTTATTGGAGATTGCTTGGATCTTGATCGCAGATGATTTACCTTGAACTACTTCTTTTTTATGGCGGAAATATTCATTTCTGGTTGATCCAACGCATGTGATGTTTCTTGCTGCGCGCGGAGTGTCTCATCAAGCAATGCAAAACGAACAGCATTCTTGGTGTGCTTATGGTACCCTGATTAAAAATATTCCGTCACTTTTTAAATAGCATCGTTATGAATTTTTGCAGGCAAACTGAAACTTTGATCAAAGTAGCGAGCGAAAAGAAGTTGCGTGTGCAAGCTGTTAGCAGCAAGCCCGTGCAAGATGTTGGAGCTCAAGAGCAGAGTTAGTAAACGGAGCAGCAGTCCCTTGACGTTACTCAACTGTTGTTGATTGCTTTTAGTTCGACTCTTACTGAAGTCGTTTTTTTTTCTGTTCTCGATCGCTGTTCATGTTTTATGAGATTAAGTCTGCGCAGTTGTTGAATGAAATGCGATTGATTTTCGCCAAAATCATTTACGTTGTTTCGTTTTTATTCTATTTAATCGGTTTGCAGTTCCTGCCGCTCCTTTAACAGCAACTGTTCGCCCTACCTCGACACCAAACCAACAGACTTTTCCTAAGCATCATCAGCAACCAGCCCCTACTGCCAGTATCAGACCTATTTCCCATGCTGTGCCCATAGCATACAGTTCCACAGGCGCATCGCATGAAGGTGCTCCCACAGCAATGGTCAGTCCAACCGTGCCCGCACACGTTCAGTCTGCCACGCCAGTTGCTTCCGTTACTGCGCAGCCGTCTAGTGGCAGTCACTACGAGACTGCCGAAAGTTCTCAGAGAGCGTCACTGAGACGAAATCTTCCAATAAGTGGAGATGTACTCCCAAGAGTATGTCCCCAGCCTGCTTTTAAGGCTACGGATGTCGCCGAAATGCCGCCTGCAGATTCTGATCAGGGGCAGTGAGTTGATGCTTGCTTAGCGTGTGCAGCATGCTCTGCTTTTTATATTGCCGCTGTTGTGTTGTTGCCGGGTTTTTTTGCATGTCCTGTTGGTTTTCAAAAGTAGGCAGAGCGTTTACGTGACCCAGGAAGGCATGAAAGCATTGTTGTGAGACAGCATTAAGCATGCACTTTTCTTAAAACAAGTATGGTTTCGAATATGATTTTTTTAAAATCTGCAGTCGGCTATCTCTGAGCGCTTAACATCTTGTACCGAACTTCGCTTTCTGCAGATCTTCAAGTCTAAGCGAGGAAGCGCCTGCTGTAAGGCTGATGGCTCATGCAACTGGCCCTGCGGTACATGGAAAACGTAGTCGAGCGTTGCACGATGACGACGAGGATGATGAAATGTGAGTGCTCGTTGAGTTTCAATTGCTTAGGATTGGTTCGGGTCCAGTCCATTCTACTGGCGTAGCTGCCGATCTACTTGCGTTTGGCCTGGGCATTTGACATGAGTAATAGCGATCATTCATTGTTCAGGATTCTGTTGGACGAAGACGACGAGGAGCCGGGTGTAAAGCGAGCTCGTACCTCGGAGGGTCCGGCGACAACTGAAGCCGTAGCCGCGGAGCCAGGTCTGTGACTCGTATGGTTTTCGTTGATAGGCTTCCCATAGCTCAAATGAACTTCAATTTCTGCCTGATTGATTGTATTTATGTATGAGTAAAGATGATTTTGTTTGGGTCTCGTTCCTTCCTGCGCGATGGCAGAGTTGAATACTATGGAGGAAAAGGGAGGCCTACTGATATCAACTATTAAACTGTTGCGCATCCTAACCAGCCGAAAGGGAATATTTTTATGGAGATGTACGTTAAATCTTAAATCCGTGATGCTATATCGTCAAGCAATTTTAATATCATCCTAAACGTCCCACCTTGATCGTACTAAAGGACAAAAAAACATGTTTTCATAGACAAACTCATTGACTCAACTGTAGAGACTTAGATGAATAAATAAAAACAACAGTTAAAATCATCGACGACGCTTTCTTTCCTTCTATCTTCTATTACGTGCTTTTAGAACCGCAAGAGAGCAATATTTTAGAGGAAGACCTCCTGGCTGAAGATGCGATAGAAGGCGAGGATGATACTATGGAGAGAGTCCATGAGCGGAATTCACCTGCAAATGAACCGGTACAAAGCCAAGAGCGGGAATCCCGGAACCGCGGAACAAGCAGCCAGCACCAATCAGCGGTAAGGCGTCATATGCATTGCGCGCCCTTTATGTGCTGCCGGACAATGACGATGGGAACTTTTGTGGGGTACTTTTTCCGTCATTTCCTCCTTGCTCGTCTTCGCTCTGCCATTGTCTTTATTCTTTCCTACTTAGGAAGCGACGCGCCGTACGTCACAGCTGCTCATGCGACGACAGTTGCAACCGTCTCCCCAGGAGCTCATTCGCCAAAGGTATGATTAAGCTGGCAAATTTAGAGAGAAAAGCGTATGATTTAAATCTCGTTTTCCACACGCTGTAACCATTCCTCTTATCTACGGTTTTTCTTTATATAACGGCATATAGCGATTGCGTATATTCTTTATTCTTGAGCATTCCGGTACTCGGGCACTTCAACTCCGAACAGTATGTGTGTGTTAATTTGCTTGCTTATCTTGGTTAGGTTGCTCTCGTTCAACACTAAATTACCTTTCAATATTGTTATCGTACTTTTAATTATTTCTAGACCTTTTCGCACTCGCGCACAGCTACCATCATTTTCATTGGTTCCTGTAAGTGTCTTGTTTTTTTTTTCTTTCTTGTAAATGCGACAACAGTATCGCTAAGGGTTTACATACACGTACATGCATTGATTTATTCATGCATGCATACATACATACATACATACATACATACATACATACATACATACATACATACATACATACATACA
>QQSS02215793.1:0-11079 GCA_003687565.2 Craspedacusta sowerbii
TATCTATCTATCTATCTATCTATCTATCTATCTATCTATCTATCTATCTATCTATCTTTCTATCTATCTATCTATCTTTCTATCTTTCTATCTATCTACCTACCTGTGTGTGCGTGTGTGCGTGTGTGTGTGTGTGTGTGTGTGTGTGTGTGTGTGTGTGTGTGTGTGTGTGTGTGGCGATAATCTGTGCGTGCTGGTATAATCCGGTCATGTAGGTTCCCATATTGCCCCTACGGCGCGAATCGTCGTCCGCATGCGATTGGGCCTGCTCATGTCCTGTGCGGTTCACTGCAGTCTTTCAGCTTACGATATTGATGTCGTGAGCTCCATCGGGGACCGTGTAATTTGTTTACTGTTGAAAGAAATTAGATGCAAAAATTTGGATGTTGATGTTTTCATATTATTGCCGTGTTGGGACTTTGTTTTCTTGTCTAGGGAATTCCAGAAGCTGAAGGAAGGTAAGCATAAGCTGGAGAGCGAGCGAAAGATCATGAAGAGGAAGGTCGAGGAAGCCAATCAAAGGGTGAGCGATTCTTCATCGCAACCATCTCGGGCTTATGTTGAGTGCGGTTTTGGCTGTAAAGGTTACTGCAGATCGGTTTGCCTTTCTAATGGAGATGTGTGGCACGTGTTGGTAGGATTTGCTTGGAGGCTAATGCATATGTGTGCTCTGTCTAAAAGAGATGTGATGTCTGTGTAATTGAGATGCGCTTGGGCTTATAAGAATGTGTGTTTCCTGTTACGGAAATGTCTTTCTGTCTATTGGATCCGTTCGTCTTTCTAAGGACCTTTTAACCTTCTGTTGCTCATGTCCTTTTGATAGTCAGTGCTGAAGTCCATCATTCATAACACCCATCTCCATTATACATAACGCCCATCTCCATTATGCATAACGCCCATCTCCATTATGCATAACGCCCATCTCCATTATGCATAACGCCCATCTCCATTATACATAGTGCGCATATCCAGTATACATAATACCCATCTCCATGATACATACTGCCCATGTCCGTTATACATAATGCCCATCTCCATTAGAAACGACAGTCGTCGTAACATAGCACCCATTGAACTACGGTTAGGGATCAAGATGTTCGTAATTTTCTTGTGCACGAAGCGATCGTAGTGATGCGTTTTCTTATTGTTAATGCCCATCTCCATTATACATAATACCCATCTCCATTAGTCATGAGACAGTCATCTTCATTACATGTAACAGTAATCTTCTTCATTTCTGCATTACGCCAATCTCCTTTATCCGTTACGACCATCTCCGTTAGACATAGCACCCATTAAGCTACGGTTATGGACCAAGATGTTCGTAATTTTCTTATGCACGAAGCGACCGTAGTGAATTTTCTTCGTCTTCCAAAGCTTTTCGAGTGCCAGGAGCAACTCAAGCTTGCGGAAGCTGACTTGGTCCATGTCTCCGAACAGAAGAAGGTAAATTTAGATTGCCTGATCCTGTAAATTGTTTAAAATTAAATTGTTGGAGATCTCCTTGTGGAATGTGCGTGATCTACTTCGTTTGCTTGTATGTTTGCTTTTTTGATTGATTGATTGGTTGCTGAATTGTTTGTTTGATTATTTGTTTGCTTGTTTGATTGTTTTTTGTTTGCTTGATTGATTGTTTGTTTGTTTGATTATTTGATTAATTGTTTGTTTGTTTTTTGTTTGTTTGTTTATTTGTTTGGTTTCTTGTTTCATTGTTTGTTTGTTTGTTTGTTTTACTTCTTTGATTGCTTGTTTGTTTGCTTGTTTGATTGTTGGTTTGTTTGTTTGTTTGATTGTTGGTTTATTTGTTTGTTTGATTGATTGTTTGTTTGTTTGTTTGCTTGTTTTGTTTTTTTTTGTTTATTTGACCCCTTTTTTGTTTATTCCGACCTGTTTACCCCACTCAGTCAGTATTCTACATTTATATATTTGATATTATTAGTATTATAATAATGATTGTTATAGTTATTGTTATTGTTAGCAATTGGTCGGATGTTTAATTCAATCTTGTTTCTTACAATTAAAATCCAACGGCAGACGAAAGCCAGATATTTATAACTTTCTGTCTTGTTATTATGTATTCTTAATTTTATTAATTTATTTATATATATTTTTGCTAATTAGCGTGGATTAGAATCACCATTGCTAAGAGCCTTTGCCAATAGACTGAAAGCTAGTTTCCCGAAGTATTTTTGCATCGTTGCAGAATTTGGAGGCGAAAGTGCAGAAGCTGGAGTTGGCCTTTTCGTCGCCGAGTCCCAGGTCAAGTGCAATTAAAAGGTTGCTGAAGGAAAGGTAAGTCTGTAGTTGGTCAGCAACCTAACCTTGGATGAGAAGTGCTCGTTTTTGCGTTAGTTTCCAGAATATTTGGAGTTGTAGAAGAGTTGGTATTAGTAACATTATTGGTATTATTATATAGTGGAATAGTGGTATTGACAGTGTGGAGGCCTTGACAAGAAAAATGTACTCTGACATGATGCTATTTGCTTGTACTGCTGCTAAGCAGCCAGGTCTCCGTATTCCTGACGACCTCCTTGGATGTCGGCAAAGTCGTTGACCACACCTCACCACAGCAATTCCGGTCCCCAGCCTGCCTCGGAATATTCGCACCGAAAGTATTTTCGCCAAAAATTATTGAATCTTTAAAATATCCGTCAAAAGCCAGGCTACAAATTTCTGACGTCGTGTTAGGATATTGGCAAAGTCTTTGACACATCTCGCGCTTCAAGCCTAGCAGCTTTATATCGATGGAGTTACTGCACTAAGAGCATTTACGCCTATATGCTTGCCTAAATTGTTTTAAAATTTTTAGGAAATTATTGAAATCAGGTCTCCGAATGGCTGACGTGGTAATCTTGGAGAGACGCGTCATCGAGCGACGGCGTTGTCTTTGGAGAGCCTATTGTTTTGCGCCTGTGCCTCCGTGCCTGTCGCTTGTACTCGAACCGTAAGAGCTCGCGTCGTTAGCGTGGAATCCTTGCGCTTTGCCTTGATCAGAATCTATATAGTCAATATACTAGTAGTCTGATAGACTTAATAGTCGCAGGTAGGTGCAAGCGTACGTTCTTGTTGTTGTTTTCTATAATTCAGTCCCGCACCGTTGGATTTTAAGCGGCCCCGGTTGAAGGGTGACATTGATAAGGAGGCCAGTATAAACGACCCGAATGACTCCAGCATCGTTCTGTTTGACGGCGACGACGAAGTAGAAAGTCAGAATGCCCCTGACGATAGCGCCTTATGTGAAACTCACGATAACGCCGTAGAAATCGAGGAAATCGACACTTTGGGTTCAGAGTGAGTAACGTGTTTGGAGTAAAGCCAGTTTTAATCTATACGGCTGTTGCAGAATATGTATACAATATACTTACTTACATGTTGTCTTTTAAGTACGAGACTTATGCATACTTGGACAAAACTAACAACACTTTTAAATCTTCGCGACATGTTTCGACCATCAAAAGTCATTTTCAAGTGAATAATAAATTGATAACCGTAACCTTACAAATAAATAAGTTCCCGTACAGTTGCCAAAGAAACGCAGCGGACAAATTAAAGAAAATTGCTGCGTAAATGGATCGACCACTAAAAGGATCTATGTAGTTGGTCGGAACTAGTGATGGTGTCGTCTACCGACAAGCTTTATTAAGTTCTTTTGTTTATTTATTTGTGAGGTTACGGTTATCAATTTATTATTCACTTAAAAATGACTTTTGATGGTCGAAACATGTCGCGAAGATTTAAAAGTGTTGTTATTTTTGTTCAAATTACGTACAAGTATACATACATAAATTTAAAAGATAGATATTTGTGTATTCATGGTTGCGAATGTGACCTGGGTCGATTTAGCGCGGTGGTCAAGCAACGTAATATCTTTTTTCTCACCTTCTTTTGTAATACGTTATAATAAGGAAGCTTACAAAAAGTTGCATTGGCTTTTTGATGAAACCGCTTGCTGTATATCTGAGTCTGGTGAAAACTGGTTATTTGTCTCCGTTGCATATAGCTTATGCAGCGCGTGGTATCTGCTTTCTCGCTGTTTTTCCTAGTAATGCATGCACCTTGTACTAACCAGTTGAAATTAGTTGTTAATTATTCATGTTCCGTTGAACTAGAAAGTGTGTTTGTCAATGAGGACTTAAGACGATGGTGTCTAGTAATCTTATTTCAGGTTCGGCTTACGAATCGTCGAAACGACCAGTGTAACGGCTCTTTCGAAAACGCTCCCACTACGCGACTGCAGCAACCGCCTGCTGGGCAAGAGCTCCCTTCCGTTCAAGTCCCGACCGGCGTCCGTTCGGGACGCGTCTCGTCTCGCTCACACCCGGGTCGGATACAACGGCCTCGGTGGCAAGTCAAAGGTTCTCGTACCTGCACAGTCGGTGCCGCTTTCAGCTAAGCTCGTGTCGAAGAATGTTTCGCGAAAAGTCAAGATTCCGAAGAGTGTTATCGCTAATGGGGGCATTTCAAAATTTCTAACTGGGCCGAAATTGTCGCACGTGTCGTGAAATAGCTATGTGTAGAGCCCCTGTTTCTTCTCGGCTAAGTTTATTGCTGCCATTTTGGAAGTGTGCCAGCGATTGCTAGCAATGCATACTGGGTCATACTTAGATGGCCAACTCTGTGGACATGACCAGCTCAATCTTCTCTCTTTTGGAAAGAGTTTTGTTCTTTCTTTTTGTAAATAGAATTCGGACACAAGCTACCTTGCGTGGTTGTGTGACGTCTTCTATACGGCTTTTCGTCCCATCCGTCAACTGCCGGTGCAATACACGCTGAGAGATGGGAAGGCCCGCTTACATAACGAATTTAACCTTAGGCGAGTTTCGTTTGTTGTTATGAAGATAAAGTTTGGAAAATAGAGGTCCAGCGCGATATGTAGCCTTCTCAGGTATATACCTCTTTTCAGGCAAACTCATCGGTTGCCGCGCGAAACGTAGGTAGAAACCATGTTTGCTCTGAAGCATTTGCCGATCGTGGTCGGTTTTACGTGCGCGACTTACTTTGCTACTATTGCTATTATGTTTTGTAGCGGTGGGTGTTGGCTAAAGATTCATTCTTTCCTACATTCATGGCTCTAGCAAGCACACGCGTGCTCGGTAGTGCGCCCAGGGAACTATCTGTAAGTACGCCAACAAAAAAAAAAGTAATAAAATAAAAATACGACGATATTTTCAAATGATGGTTACTATAAGCATCTTCGCTAGGGCTGGTCTTACTGACGTTAAGATATTCAATTTAATGGTAAATTGGTTTAGAGTGAACTGACAATATACGCACATTTGAGCATTGCAAGGTTTGCTGAGGCTCGAATAAAGAATTTGTAGTCAATAAAAAAGGGAGCGATTTCCAAAGTGTTCTTGAATTGCTAACATCAGCAAATTTCCGGATTCATTTACAAGACTTACGCTTGTGAATCGTTTCCCATTTCGCGAAGCTCTCTCGGAAGGCTAGTTAGCTCAATCAATCTGACATCGTTTCAAAATGTATAATGTATTAAGTGGCAGTGTGCACCTCCGTAAGATAATCGATGAAAATTGCATATCGTACGCCAGCGTGTTCAAAAGCGTCCTTGCCGAATATTGTTTCGCAATTTGTTGAAATCGATAGTGCATGTGAAAAGCAACTACAAGGTATTATGTAAATTAGGTACCTAGGATTCAAGAAGTGTCAAGAATTTACTTAGGGAAGACGCATGAGTTTTGCTTATACCTGCATGTATTGTGTCTATATAAATATTCAAATTGAGGACGATATACGCTAGACTTATGATATGAATTTAAACTGGTCGGATACTAATACTCATATCTTATATCACATATCAGTTCTCACCCATTCACTCAGCTCTCGTGATCTAGTGGTAAGTGCCCTTTATTCCACTCCGGCTACCCGGGTTCGGTTCCCATGCGCGTCACTGATGAGCCCCATATAGGGCGAGACCCGTCCAGCGTTGGGGGAATTGTTGAACTGGTGAATTTCTTTCATTTCTTTTTTTTTTTAACTTATTAGTTCATTGGTCAATTCATAATGATTATAAGCAACAGATAATTACAAGAACGCGTCAAAAGTCTGTACAAAAATGAGAAATTATTGAACCAGTTCAGATGTTCCAAACAACAACGGCATGGTTCTCCGAGAAGGCCTTAGGCCTTTCATGGAGCACCATTGGGGTTCACAGTCTGTTAAGACAATGCTAAAGTCCGGTTGTAAAGTTTAGTGGCTTAAAAATAATGGAGCCTACAGTTGCTCTGTGATGTTTACAAGTTGAAATGGAGTAAAGTTTAATTTTTTTTAAAAGTCTTCTCCTGTCACCAGAGTGAAGTACTTGTTGGTTTCTGCAAGAAAAACTTTTTCATTTGATGTTTAAAATTATTGAGAGTCATGCTTTTCTTAGCTTAAATGCAGTTTGTGCGGTTCCATAAGTATGGCGCCCTTATGGCAATGCTTTGTTTTCGCTTACTATACGATGAGGAACTTTCTCTGTAGCCACAGTGCAAAAAGCGACTAATATACCGATGTTCCAAATGCTGGGAAATGGGAGCAAACACTTGGGGAAGCATATTGTGTTGATGTCTGTAAAGCAGCGTTAGATTTTGAAGAACTTTTCGTTCAAAAATATTTAGCAATCCGTATTTGACCATAAGGGACCTGGCATGCTCTGTTTAATCAGCATATGAGATAATTCTCACTGCGATTTCTGTGATTAACTTATATGTTATATAGTGACTTACCAACAGCGCCTTTGGCGATCGTAACTTAGAAATATTCGTTTTATTCAAATCTGGCGTGAGAAATGCAACCGAAAAATGTTATGTAAATTACGTGCCAGCTATTCGCTTTCTTGAAAAGCAAGCCATCAAGGTTGAGTCTGAATTTATAGTCAAAAAAGTAATCAATACTCTTTTCATTTTACCGGACAAGTTTGACTGGGTCTATGACTTGTCTTGTCAAGATTATTACATTCCCTATTCTGCTCCATCTTTTAGGGGGAATCATTAACTGAACAGTATTTTATATTACGGTATTGGATTCAATTATGATCATATTTCATATTTCAATTTATTAAATCAATATACACCTATGCATCAGCCATGTCATATAATCAAAAGTCATCCTGTGTTATGTTATGTCTCCTCTAGAGTTACTGTAGATAACATCAACCTGATAGTACCTGCAAATCGTGTAGTTGCACTTTTTGTAGTCATGCACCTACAAGCACTCGACGCTCCTCACCCTTACTCATGCTCACCCGGCCTTTGCGAGCTTTTGCAGCCCAAGAAACAGTTAAACTACCCAAAGAATTAAGCATCAAAAAATTAAGACGATATTGAAATCACAAGAAATATTATCGCTATCAGCTACAAATGCCAAACGAGTGCCATCTTTTGCGCCGTATTGTAGGTTATATGATACCAATCACATTGTCGGAGCTACTGCGGATTCAAGGCAGTCATACCCATCGCACCTAAGTGTTGGTTATCCTTATATCGCACGGTTTACTCATAGTCACATGTCCTGCGCTGCGGAGTAGCCACGAGGTCGTCGCTGTTTGAACATGATCGTGAAATGTTATTAGTTTTCATCATAGAGATAATCTTACTAAGGTTATATATTAACTCTATGGGTTTCATCGTCAGCAAAGTCGAAGCGTAACAAGGTTATGCTGTTCATGAGCGGAAGTAGAAGCAGCAAGCAGGTTTTGACATCATTTTTTAAATTTATGCTCGCAAAACACCATTTGAAATTAAGTTAAAGTTCATGTAAACAGTTACTGATATGAAATAAATTCAAGTTGAAGCTTCGAAAGTATGGAAGCCAATTACGCACGCGCAATATACAACAGGCTTGTATCTGGCGTTGTGCCTAGCTATTCCGCTGCGATTAATGGGTTCCCATTATGCACCATGCTAATATGTATGCAATGCAAGGGCTTATCTGTTTTTATTTGTTTTTATGTTTTTATACTTCAAGTAGAGCTTAGTTGATGGCAACTTTCTCACCTGAACAACAGCTTTCTTTTAGTTCTTGTGCCTAAGTTGTCTTTGGCCTCTCATTATTTGACATTCCATAAATAACATGGGACCCAGTCATTGTTTCTGTGAGGGATGGCGTAACAAGTATCCCATTTAACATCAATTGCTTAAGTAATTCCTTTGATTTGTTGCTGAGTTAAGGCTTTCCTCAATTTTCTCCTCAATCATTCATGCCCTAATCTGGCTTGTTAAATTTATCTGATAGCTTTGATGAAGACTATTCTCAGAGCTGCGTAACGCGAGGCTGTATGTTAAATGTGATTCAGAACTTATTAACTTTTGACTGGATTCAGTAAGGCTTTATAAATAATTGTGGCGATCGTCAAGGGTTAGTAATTCATTTATATCCTGATCAATTTCTAGTTAATTCTCAGCTAGTTTAGTCAGTTCAGCTAGTCTTCATGTAATGTAGGTTCAAAAAGAAATTTTCATTAGTAGTACCCATATATCGTATACTGTTATGCCGTTGATGATAATTGGTGGTATGATGTGCTGCATTTGTTATGTTCTTGTTTGACTTGATGACTTAACATTTAACATAAATGATATGCCTGCCTTCTCAAGCCAGAACAGGATGATGGGCAGAACATTTGATGAGAAATTGTTAATAGTAATACAGATGTTCTATTATATTGCTTAATTATACGCAGGCATAATATTTTATCCTCATTCTTTATTTGGAGACTTGAAATACTGCTAGCACAATTGGTGTTGGGCTCTTACCAATGACCATGTCTAGCGTGTTAACATTTGTTCCACCCTTTCCATCATGGACTTCTTAAGATCCCCTACCATGAGCATTGTAACTTGTCTGTTCAAAATCTATGGAAATTCTCTGTGGTGTGACTTGATCTTGTTCCACTGTGGAACAACCCATGTGACATGCTTTGCAGTTGCATTTTAGTGTGGAGTTGCAAGGTGCTCTAATACTACTTTTTTCTAGGCGGGCATTTCAATCTTTTCTCACTAGGTGTTATTACTTTCAGATGCAGTAGAGATGCCAGTGATCACTTAATTTTAAAGCTATGGGCACTTAAGTTCAAGTCAAGTCAATAGGTTTCATATTTTCAGTTAGAGTTAATCAGCTTTGTTGCTTAAAATGATGCTATATTGAAACTTGTTCAGACAAAAGCCTTATGAAATCTGATAAAGATGAGCTCTGGGGCTGAGGACTTTGGTGTTTCTGGATATTCTTCATTGCAAGACTTTTCTCAGGTAATTTTTTGAATGACAGTGCTCAAAAACTTTGTAAAACTTGTTTGTTTTCATGTTTATGTATAATAGCCATTGTGGCAGCTAAGCTCTCTAGTGACTGCACCTGCTTCAATGTACTTCATAATTTAAGGACCTGTCTACATTCTATCATGTACTGTAACCAAACCTATAAAGCGTAAAAGTTTTTTTCAGTCTCATACTCCATCCTATGTGCTTTGACTCTGCCTACTAGCTTACTGGTTCATGTTTATTGGACTAAAACGTTAGTTTACCCAGCTTGTCAGTTGTTGCAGGCAAACTTGTGACATATTCATTCAATACTTGTATTTAATTTATCCAAGGCAGCAGTTGCCTGAATTCTATTAAGATGCATGTCTGTGATTGTGTCATTGATGTCTGCCATGCATATCCAAAGATTTTAATAGTCTTTTGCTATTCTTAAAACTGATGGATTTGGATAGGTATAAAACAAACGGTAATTGCCCATTATTGGACTCTGTGTTATTTGGCCTTTATAGCATGCCTCTGTTTTTTAAGGATGTTCTTAAACGAGTTGTTCAGGCAACACAGCATGCCAATGCTTTGACTGCATCACCTGATGATCATGAGTATTGGAACAGTTTCGAAGCTTTCCAGCACTTCTGCTCCAGCCAAGGGACTCGGATTATTCAGGAGTAAGTTTTGAATTTTTATTGTTCTCATGCAATCTTCATATTTATGGGCTTAGCTGGCGTCGTGTTTTGTAAAAAGACATGATGCCTTGGTATCAGTCATTGTGTAACTGATTCTGGCTGCCTTTATGTTTGGGTTTTTTAAGCTTTTGCTTTAAAGTGAGTTTTTTCACTTACCTGTTGCTGATCACTGCCCAGATGTAAATTATTTGCATGGTCTAGGCAGTCTTTTTAGTACCCAGGAAAAGTTGTTTCATAGTGGCTGAATGAATTGTAAATTTGGAGGCAAGAAGCCTGACGTAATTTTTTTTTTTTTTTTTTTTGCAATTTGTTGAGCTACCTATATAAACTGATCTCCATATTATTCCGGTGTGTCACATGCATTTCTCCCTTTTTCTATTATTGATTTTTAAATTTGCACCTGTTATTAAGTTTAGGATTTCAATTATAGGAATGTTACAAGCTTGTTGTGCTGTACTTCTTTCCATATGCTGCTTTCTTACATGGTTTGAATCAATTACATTCTCAATTATTTTGTGAAGATGCAGTCTCCTATTCTAGTATGTGCATATGGATGATATCACATGCCTACTATCGTTTTCCATAATACTTTGCAGACTTTGAAAGATGCTGGATTTATGTGCATGTTCTTGTGCATCCCATAGCTTATAATGGTGTTATAATGGAACATATTGATCAATCTTGACTGGGCTGCTAGGAAGTCTTTAAGTCCCTTCCACTTCATTTTTTCTTGTTGCACCACCATCCTTGCCTCTTGCATTGGCCCACTGAATCTGTTACCATTATCTTGCTTCAACTCTATGCTTGAAGCCAAAATATTCAGTAAGGCCAAGCCACCATAGCCTGCATCTACTCATTAACTTTTGAATTTTTTCCAAGCTTCCTGTAATGTTTGAACTACTGATTTACTTATTTGACAGCCCCTTTAAGCTTTTGTTTGCCCTGACCCTCTGTTGTTGTTTTTTTTTTCAATCCCACTGGGGAAAATCTTTGCTGGAACTTTCCTTCTTTATTTCTTTATTTTATGTTACAGCATGTGATTATATATATATACATCTTTTTATGTACGTATGTATGTATGTTCTTCAAATTTTTGCTCGTGACAAATATATAAATACAACATTGCATATATGTCAAACTTTGAC
>QQSS02215804.1:0-11078 GCA_003687565.2 Craspedacusta sowerbii
CTACTACTACTACTACTACTACTACTACTACTACTACTACTACTACTACTACTACTACTTCTACTACTACTACTACTGAATATAATTGCATACATGGGTTATATACTGTATAGGGGGAGGAAGTCGTTATCTTCATATTGTCCAATTGTTGACCAGGGAGCTTGTCTAGGGGTCTTCCCTGTTCACTTCCTCCATCTTGAACCAGCTGGAGTGGGGCCCAGGCGCTTTTTTTCTCACACACCTCATAGCGATTTCATGCCATTGGATTGCTCTAGTAGAGGAAACTTGGTATTTCATTCTGGATTGACTGACACAAGCAGAAATACCAAGCAGAAATATGGCAACGAATATAGCAAGCGCCTCCGTCAATGTACACCGTCAGGGGGTCAGTACTACGACGCCACCCTTCCCATGGCAAAAAGTTAATTTGATATTTGGTATCATTTTAGAATATAGTTCCAGCATTTAAGTTGCGAAAACACTTCCTCGTATGCCATCAAACACTACACTGCTTGCATAAAGTACGTCTCCGAAACTATCGCATTTGCTGGGCTTCCAATGGTTTTCGAGACCGTGTTTCTGTGGGTGGCCTGAAGAGAGCATAACGCCATCGCGGAAACAGGCGGCACCGACGTCGTCGGATATGCGGATGTCGGTAAAAGCATATATCAGAAATACCAGCGGCATAGACGACGGTCGACAGTATCACAGACCCAATAGCGTCACAGTGCCTGGAGTATCCCTGTCAAAAAATAAATGGATAGGAAGGGACAAATCAAAGGATACTTAATTATATGCAGTAATTAGTTTATAGAGAGTTGTGTTTGTTAAGAGAGCCAAAGAATCAGTGCGAGCAGCACGAACCCTTGTGGTGGTCGGTCATATATTTACACCGAAGCCACGCTGGGTAAAAGAACTGAAAGCGATCAGAAGGCTGTCTCTTTTGTTGATTTCAGTTTGCGGTACGAGATTCGCCGAGACGAATTTGCCAGGTAACATTGCGGAGACTGAAAATTCTAGCACACGTAGCCTCGCTTTGCCTACCTTTCTTTATTTTTCCTTTCCGTTCCTCGGATGCACCTAGGTGCCTAGAACCAAATCGTGCGATGCTAGAACTTACGCAAACCTTAACTGACAGGTAGCGCGCCCTTTTGAGGCGGAAGACAGCTGGCTAATAATACAGCATTATTTTAACAACCTTACTTCAACTCATGATTCATGCATAAATATTTGCTATTACTGTCTGATGGTAAAATAGTGCTTGCATTGGCAGGTAGCTTAGTGGAGAATCAGTCTACCTTACGATTAATTCTTCTTTTTCTGTTCTATGAACTAGGATTTTTTAATCCATAAATAAAATTATTGTCACAACAACTGTAAGTGTCGGCGTCGAAAAGTTTAGCCATGCACTGAGGTTAGTGACAGTAAGATTAGTTAAATTGATTGCGAGGACTTGAAGCCCAGTGCTCAGTCCTCTAAAGCAGCAATACATAAAGCGTGGCAAGTTACAAGACTGCAACAAATGCGGCCGTTAATTTTGTGTAGCTGCCAAGACGACTAGAGTGGGATGCAGCATTTTTGATATCTAAAGCAGCATCAACAACAAATCACAAAGGGTTGAACAAGGCTGATGATGTGCTTCATGTCTTTTCTATGATAATTAATGTAGGATCAAATTTGCCGTGTTGTCGTCGTTCCGACCTGTCTTGATTTATGAAGAATCCTTATTTTATTTATTTATGAAGAATCTTTTATTACATTGATTGGTATTAACTTCTTAAGACAGTGAAAAGGCCAGTGCAAAATGTCTTGCTTACTTATAAAAGCTTAAAATTAGTGATAGGAACGAACTTCAAGCAAGCTGCAGGGCTTTTCATTCAGTTCATCTTCCGCGGAACAAAGGAGTTGCTGCGTGTGCGACCAAACGGTTTCTGACTTGCTAGATACTAAGCAAGCTCACAGCTTCCTGAAACCACTCACCTGCCGCCAAAAAGAGTTCGACCTAGGTCTGCAAATATTTATCACCTTTTGAAAAGTTGCTTAGCAACGCAACGCCTTTCCTATCGCGACGTGTGATTATCTGTGGTTATCATTTGATTCATGCTTGTCTCTGTGTGGCAACTTACTGAAGTGCCCCAAAATGAGTCACGTCAGCTACGCTTAAATGCAGACTCAATTTTTCAACAAGTTCTTCTAACGCAGAAGCAAGACAAAGGCTTTTGCTAATGCTGGTCTAATTTGTACTTCGGCCTTGACGACCGCTAAAGAAGAGAAGAGTTCAAGTTAAAAGGGTACAGACTCCTAAAGGAGGACAACCCGACAGAAGCAAAACCAATTTTGTTTCTTCTGACTAATAGAAATGGCATTGTCAGCACAATAGATTATTTCGTGCAAGCAAAACGAAGCTCAAATACGTATGTCAGTTGTCAGAATAGAAGTGTAGAAATAAAATGTTTGAAAAGCTTTCACATAGCAAAGAAGAAGGCTGGCAAGTATGCTTCCTAATTGGTTTAGTTCCATTTTACTTTTTATACATATTCTAATCATGGTAAACAAACGTTGACTTTTCAACATCTTCCAAATAATCTTCAGATGCAAATCGTGCGCATGACAGTTTTCAAGCCCTTCACGGATGCCGTGAATGTTTTTGCAGTCACCCCATTCACCATGCTCTTTAACTTAGGATGCTTAGACTTGCTTTTAAATGCGCCACGTAATATTAGCAGACTCGTTCTATTTAATTGTCTTAATTCAACTTTGCACTTGGGAACCTCCTGTTGGGCTGCTGAAAAGCAGTGAAGTTACTTGACTAACCCCTTGATAAGGAACTGACATGTCTTCAAAAATCAAAGTTGGAGGAAGAAAGAAGCTTTCAAGTTAGTAGAAATTGTTCTCCATGTGGAGTTTCGTAGCTACGTGTACTGCACATTAACGTCAGTGTATAATCAAGTTGAGATTCGTTATGTGGTAGTAGCCGAACGCAAGAGCACTTGGGGTTGCATTTGTCATTGTCATTAAGGGTTGTTGTGGGTGAGCAAGATCGTATTGACTCTAGCTACAAAAGGTCTCAGAAGATATTCTAATTGATTCCGACTTGCACATTGATGTGGTAAGCAGTATGTCAGTGATATCATATATAAGCTATTCGGATGCATGGATCCATGATAGGATAATCACTATGGAAACTGCCGACTGAATTTATACACCGAGCCAATCTTCAAATCGACCCGATTCGCGTGAAAACTTTTGTGACCTAAAAAGTTGTGTAGTTGCTGATGGGAAAGATTTAGGGGTGGTTGTAAATTGATAATATGGGGATTCTCAAGTGCACATCGCACGGATCGTGTTGGCAGCATTTTCACTTCGAATTCAAGTTCAATATATTGGAGCGCTATTTCGCATCTACTGACCTACCTTGGTAACCAGTTGTTAGTGATATGTTGAACTTAGTTACGGATTGACAGCCCTGATGAGGCCTGATAGAGAGTGTATGATACTACCAAAGACGTCATTCCAGTCCATCCGCCCCCACCCCACCCCCTCCCCCAAGCAGATAGAGCATGTTTGATTGTCGGCAGCAAAGCCTGTGAATATTACGTCGATTGCCACAAAAGTATTGCTACATAGGAAATGCAAAGTGTGAATGATGTGGAGCGAGCGGAACAAACAGGCGTGCGTGTGTGCGCATGTGAGAGTGAAAGTAAGGTTGTGGTATGGGAAGGGAGAGAGAGAGCTTGGGAAAAGCGCTTTTGGGCCGAGCGACAGAGAGCAAGAGAGAGAGGGAGAGAGAGAGGTTTTGACGAAAACTTGGAAGTTTTAGAGAATTGACAAGAAAAGGCATGCATGTACATCACGCCATGTTTGTATTTTGCTTAAATCATCGCTACAGCATATAGCATCGGCTTGCTAAGCCTGACATCAGCACACGCAGAAAACTTCATACTGGCAGCTACTTCTTGCTGTCGACCTCGCTCAGGATCTGCCACACCGGCGGTGCAGTGCAAAGAAGCTCTTCTCGAGCATCACCGAGGAAGTTGCCGATCAAGAATCGGTCGTTTCCAGCCACGCAAAACCTGAAGTTATTGTTCGTTTCCCCTTCGTAGAATTTTCCGGGTGTATTTAGGAAAGTCCAAGTGTTTCCTGTCCCATCGTGACAAACCAAGTCACAACGGCCATCTCCATTGATATCAGCCAGTCTGAAATAAGTTGCAGATTACACAAATCTACGTAATCGAACGAAACGTGGCCTTGTTTGACTCCCAACAACTAAAATCAGAACAATTTTCAACAAGTCACTAAATAAACAAATAGCAACATATCCATAGCATGTCTCTCGCAATGTTAATACACTTTTACTTACTCGAGTTTGGAACCAGCATGAGAGCACCAATTCATATCTCGAAACCACGTTTGCTTGAAACCGTCGAAGTATTGACTCTTCTGAGCCAGCGCTATCCATTTCCTTCCGCTGCCGTCGTGACAAAGGAGATCAGCAAGCCCATCGCCGTTGAATTCTCCGATTAACAGCTCAGCGGTTGGGTGATAGCACCAGCCTAGAGGCCCTTCCCAGCTCGTTTTCGCGTGGAAGAAGTGTCCTTCTGCAGCAAGAGCAACCCATTTATATCCGTTGCCGAGATGGTGACACAGAATATCATCTTTTCTGTCGCCATTGAAGTCGCCAATAAGCAGTTGGGCACCGGTGCCGCACCAACCAAGAGGCTCATGCCACGACGTACCTAAAAGTCCAGCACCGCATGAAACACGATACCATCCAAACAATAAGAAGCAGTCAAGCAATTAGCAAACACATCTGCTCATATTAAATTAGCTATTTTGAAGGCCGAACAGCTCAAAATATTACTCGTCTGAGAATACAGGAAGCTCCTAGCAAACCGCAAAAAAAGCACAAATGCGGGTTTAGTCTGGTCAATAAGAAGAATAATTGAAGTTACCGGGGAGGATGCCGAAGTGATCTGCAATAGAAATCCAAATGTTCCCATTAGTGTCGTGACACATTAGGTCGTCTCTGCCATCACCGTTGAAATCACCGACATGACGCTTAGAACCACCATGCGTACACCAACCATTCATATTAGTGAGTTCTTCATCCTGACGGAATCTTCTTGCGTAGCGGATCCAATGCCTGCCGGCGTTGTCATAGCAAAGCACGTCACTTTTCCCGTCACCATCGAAGTCGCCAGTCACAATCCTACCCACGAGAAGAATAGAAAATGAATCACCTGGGACAAGATTGAACGGGATTTAATCTCAAAGAATTTCTTGCATATATCTTCTTATGGCGTTCCAGACCATCACGTTGCCTAGCATCAGTCATTATCAGGGAAAACTCAAAATTACGACAGGGAAAACTCCAAATTACGACAGGGAAAACTCCAAGTTACGGCAGGAAAAACTCCAAGTGCGACAGGGAAAACTCCAAGTTACGGCTCATATACCTGGCCCCGGCGTGCGTGCACCAAAGCCCTGCTCGCGTGAAGGTGGTAGTCCTGATATCAGCAAGGCAGCCATTAATGATGGCGAGGGCAGCGAGAGCAACAAACAGCATTCTCGTGACCTGGAAATGATTCAATAGAAAAACTATGCATGATAAATAAGTTTCGTTTGCGATGAAAGAATCCATTTTGACGGCACCTGAACTTTCGAAGAAAAAAACGGGACTACGTCATAGACGGACAACTCATTACGCCGATACGCAGAGTTGGTTAGGTATCTACAATAAGATGCATACCTTACCTGATGTCTTATGGCTCAGTCAAAGGTGTGCAGACTGGTGTCGCGTAGTTCCCGAACGTGAGGTTAACTGCACTCGTTTCAGTGCAATCGCGAGCTTATAAATGGTAAGGATTTCTCAATCATATGCGAACTTTGAGAAAACGTGCATTGTGAACATTTTTTGACCGCCATATTCAATTGAAATGATTCAAGATTCAAAGTGCTATTGTGTCAAGTACTACCAAACGAATTCAGTTGGGTGAGGTGTTGATTGCGTGCTACAAATACTTTACTGCGCAAAATGCGCTTCCAGGAAACCAGCCCAGGAAGATGGTGTTCGTTAAGGTCATCGAGACCTGCGCACTCAAAAGTAGTGACGGCTTTGAATGAAATTTGCTCCAACCACACTTCAACGGAGAGCTAGTGATTTCTTATTTGTGTTCGTATAATTTATAATCTTCATACTGAAATAACTCGTCTAAGCGCCTAATCCAAATGATGAACAATATAAATGAAATTTGTATTCGGCGTATCTTTTGAAGGTGGTGTACGAAGAACAGAACATGAAGCACTACCATCCAGACAGGAAACCGGTCAGAGGGATTCATTTTCATATGATGATGGTCGATAACTACCAATCTGGGAGTCATGGAAAAGCGAATCTTCCCTCTAAACTCATGTTCTCATCGCATACTTCAAAGTTTTCAAAGCTGAAACTTGCAGGAAATGTGTAACAATTTTCAGAGAAAAAACAACTTCTCCAAAATTTTCTATGGTGTGGCCCAGTAGATATATATATATATATTTTTTACTTCAAGTTGTTTTATAATCAGAGCGCTTTTAAGTTCTTTAAAAATATACAAAAAAATAAATATACATGATAATCTGCGATGTCCGTAAAGCCGTAAGCAAAATTATGAAGTAGCCAGAATCTCAGAAGTGATTTCGATATTTAAAGAGAGTGTTTAATCATGCATCCCGGCTAATCATGGAAATTAAAAATTTGCCACTTCGTCTGAAGGTGAGAGCTTGAGTATAATCGCTACCTATCACTAGACAACAAAAAGCTATAGAGCATGATAAACGTCAGGTTTTCGATTCAGAATTAGACACCCGTCTCTGAATGCAGCAAAGATAAATCTCGTGTTAGCGTAACTTCCTATAACTGGTTTCTAAGAAGAAAGAGGGCCTGAAAAACGAAGAATGGGTCTCACAAAAAATTCGGAGTTTCACCAAAATAAGTCTTCATAAAACCTTCTGATTCGCGAATGGCACCATATCGAAAAATCTTAGTAACGCAGTTAGCAAGCAAACTTCAAGCAGATGCTGTTACCAAGCAAGGCACTATCTCATTTCGATTCAAACTGACAAAGAATGCTAAGCAATTGGTCCATGAACTTCTATAGAACACAAACAGTAGACAATATTGACCAAAAGTAAATAAAAATACCTTTAACGCTCTCTCAGGCCACTGGTAAACCAATTTTTATTGCCTCGCACAGCAGACGGGGCTGGACGAATGAAGGGAGTCTTCCACCTGCAGCGATCGACGTTGTTAATGAGAATCACGTATCAGATCTGCTCTTCTTAACTATGCAAGTGAAACTTTGACTTAATCAGAAATAATCGAATTTCATGAGATTGTGCAACCGATCAGGCTGATTCAATTTTTGGCAGAGCTTGATGCCGTCATTGACAAACGTTTAGAAATTTAAATTTACTGTGAATGGAGTGACGGAGTCAAAGCATGTCTAGAAATAAGACGCTAAGATGCAACCAAAAAAAATGCTTGGTATCGATTTGACAATAAGTAGGCCCACATTCATATTCGGCTTTGCTTAAGAGATTTCAGCCAGTGGTGGTTAATCCGTGTTCGGGATCATGTTGGAAGACTGCTGAAGAACCAGAAGCAACCATCTCCCAGAGTGTGGTTCGATTGTTAGCAGAATATGCTACAGACAAGCGCACGTGATAATTGCAAGGTAGCAGCAAGTAAACTGCTTTCAGCTGCAGATTTAATCCTTTGAATTTTGCGAGTGAGAAAAAAAGGCTCAAACAGGAATATAGCTTCACATCAGCAAGGCTGTTTGATTTACTACGCATGCGATACTACATCCGAACGCAGAAGTTCTTGGCAGACACGAGGACAAAAACAAGTTAGAAGCACGATATCAGTGGTGTGCCACTGCTGGGTGACCACCTTCCCATTCAACTACGTCCGACTGGTTTACAGGCCTACCCAGGGCAAGCTACCGTCTGACTGGTTTACAGGCCTACCCAGGGCAAGCTACCGTCTGACTGGTTACAAGACCTACCAAGGCAAGCGACTGTCTGACTGGTTTACAGGCCTGCCCAGGCTAAGAAGATAGATCGTAAGACTGGAGATTGAATGTTGAATTGAGCAGCGTCGTAAATGAAGACGTCAAACACGGCCCGCCACGAATGACGCTTTTAAGTTCTTTAAAAATATACAAAAAAAAATAAATATACATGATAATCTGCGATGTCAGTAAAGCCGTAAGCAAAATTATGAAGTAGCCAGAATCTCAGAAGTGATTTCGATATTTAAAGAGAGTGTTTAATCATGCATCCCGGCTAATCATGGAAATTAAAAATTTGCCACTTCGTCTGAAGGTGAGAGCTTGAGTATAATCGCTACCTATCACTAGACAACAAAAAGCTATAGAGCATGATAAACGTCAGGTTTTCGATTCAGAATTAGACACCCGTCTCTGAATGCAGCAAAGATAAATCTCGTGTTAGCGTAACTTCCTATAACTGGTTTCTAAGAAGAAAGAGGGCCTGAAAAACGAAGAATGGGTCTCACAAAAAATTCGGAGTTTCACCAAAATAAGTCTTCATAAAACCTTCTGATTCGCGAATGGCACCATATCGAAAAATCTTAGTAACGCAGTTAGCAAGCAAACTTCAAGCAGATGCTGTTACCAAGCAAGGCACTATCTCATTTCGATTCAAACTGACAAAGAATGCTAAGCAATTGGTCCATGAACTTCTATAGAACACAAACAGTAGACAATATTGACCAAAAGTAAATAAAAATACCTTTAACGCTCTCTCAGGCCACTGGTAAACCAATTTTTATTGCCTCGCACAGCAGACGGGGCTGGACGAATGAAGGGAGTCTTCCACCTGCAGCGATCGACGTTGTTAATGAGAATCACGTATCAGATCTGCTCTTCTTAACTATGCAAGTGAAACTTTGACTTAATCAGAAATAATCGAATTTCATGAGATTGTGCAACCGATCAGGCTGATTCAATTTTTGGCAGAGCTTGATGCCGTCATTGACAAACGTTTAGAAATTTAAATTTACTGTGAATGGAGTGACGGAGTCAAAGCATGTCTAGAAATAAGACGCTAAGATGCAACCAAAAAAAATGCTTGGTATCGATTTGACAATAAGTAGGCCCACATTCATATTCGGCTTTGCTTAAGAGATTTCAGCCAGTGGTGGTTAATCCGTGTTCGGGATCATGTTGGAAGACTGCTGAAGAACCAGAAGCAACCATCTCCCAGAGTGTGGTTCGATTGTTAGCAGAATATGCTACAGACAAGCGCACGTGATAATTGCAAGGTAGCAGCAAGTAAACTGCTTTCAGCTGCAGATTTAATCCTTTGAATTTTGCGAGTGAGAAAAAAAGGCTCAAACAGGAATATAGCTTCACATCAGCAAGGCTGTTTGATTTACTACGCATGCGATACTACATCCGAACGCAGAAGTTCTTGGCAGACACGAGGACAAAAACAAGTTAGAAGCACGATATCAGTGGTGTGCCACTGCTGGGTGACCACCTTCCCATTCAACTACGTCCGACTGGTTTACAGGCCTACCCAGGGCAAGCTACCGTCTGACTGGTTTACAGGCCTACCCAGGGCAAGCTACCGTCTGACTGGTTACAAGACCTACCAAGGCAAGCGACTGTCTGACTGGTTTACAGGCCTGCCCAGGCTAAGAAGATAGATCGTAAGACTGGAGATTGAATGTTGAATTGAGCAGCGTCGTAAATGAAGACGTCAAACACGGCCCGCCACGAATGACAACAGAGAGAATAAGCACTGCGAGCTAACATCAATCTACTTTCGCTTTTGTCAAGAAGAAACGCTTTTTGAAAACGAAAAATTCTTTTTTGTTGAAATTTTAGAGAGCCTGCGTTACGAACATGTCCATCTCGTTGAGTCGCGAGGTCGAGAGAGAGAGAGAGGAGAGGGGCGGGAGAGGGAGAGAGAGAGAAAGAGAGAGAGACAGAGTGAGAGAGAGAGAGAGAGACATGGAGAGGAAGAGACCAGGTGTTTTAAAATACTAATAAGGAAAATAAAAGTAATGGGGTGCCTGTTGGAAGGGTTATTCCATAGACGACCGCGAGTCTACAAATGTTGCAAACCGCTCCATGATTGGCCAGCAAATTATCCGCGTCGCTCAAGATGCCGCACGACCCAGGAATTCATTTATCCATTTATGTAAGACGGGTCATCCGGCGGGTACATGTTAACACATGTGTATAACAGGCAGGAAACTATCTGGTAAGTACGAAGATTCTTTTTGTTTCATTTACGCGTTAGTAGGTCTTGAAGATAGTTGAGAAGATAGTGATAGTAAACCTGTATATAAGGCAGCAAATGAAAGCAAGGAGAGATACGTTCGAACTAGCGCTGACACTATAAGCTAACAGCAACTTCAGTTTTTCCTTTTTTTTCTAGTGACCACGAAACAAGGAGTACTGCAAACATCAAATTTCAATTCAGCATTTATTTCTATTTTCCTCTATATACCAGACTACGCAAATAAAAATTTAAATTCACAAACCTAAGAAACAGGCAGCAAGCGAGCAAAACTTTGAAGAAAGACGTAAAAAAAATCGCAAATCCTGTTAGCCGATTGATCGCTTCTTCAGAATGAATTGATTTCCTTAAGATTTTTAGCGAAGAGAGATGAACGAAGAGATCCTGTGGCATAACAGAGCAGGCCAGAAGACATGCCCAAATGTAATAAAGACAACCCTAGAACCTTACAAATACTTTCACAATGATATATGTATACCCCCACACGCTAAAGCGCTTAATAACACGCACGGGAAGAAAGACAGACAGGCTGATGGACAGACCAACTGACTGACCAAAAGACAGAACACAAACAGACAGACAGACGGGCAGAAAGGCAGACAGGCAAACAAAGATACAAATAAAAATGCACACTAAGACACAGTAGTACGTATATACAACCATACAAACATGCAAACATACACACACGCATACATGCATACATGCATACATACATACATACATACATACATACATACATACATACATACATACATACATACATA
>QQSS02215815.1:0-11078 GCA_003687565.2 Craspedacusta sowerbii
ATATATATATATATATATATATATATCTATATATATATATATATATATATATATATGATGCTTCTGGTTGAAATTAAAAGGGTGATGTTAAGAATAGCATAGTGGAAAGCAAATTTCTACTACATTTATTGAATAAATTATTAGGATAATTTTTTCAAGCTTGCCATAACTTCCTTTTATTCTTGTGCTGTTTTAAGCCAAGTGGCAGTTTAAAGGTTATTTTCCTGATTCTTGGTTCTTGTTGCTTGCAATTTGATTATATGCTACTTTGAAGCAGTCTGCTAATGCATGGAAATCTTTGCATGCTCTTGTACTGGTCTGATTATTTACTCACGCGAGTTTCAGCTTACTGAGCTCCTGCCCCTTTAGTGTGTTGTTTGGTTTTACTGCCACGCCCATTTCGTTGCCCTTGTGGTTGCTTTGTCATTTGTTCTGAGTAGCATCGAGAGAAGTCCCAGAATGCATCTCGCTCAGTCGCAGGAGGAGTTTGCTGCTGATATTTCTGTGTTTGTTTCATTAGATCCCATGCCAAGTCTGGTAAATAATGCAAACGCTAGATTCCCCTAGAGAATATGAGGATTTATCCTGCCCACCTTTGCTATGCGCTTTTGCGTCATGTTGAAACGCCAAAATTCTGACTTTAGATTCAACCTGCGATGCCAGCGCTGTTTGTAGCTTGTATCGTCTTTTTCATGAAAGGCTGCTCATATGAATTGTGCTTAGCAGTTATGGTTAGTCTTTTCTTGCAATGAGCGTCGAAAGCAGGAGTCATTTCTGTGGTGCGACTTTTGAAAGCTCGTGTTGGAATTTGGGGTGGGCTTGGAAGCTGGAGCATCTGTTGGAAATGCTAGGAAAATTGAGTTGCTAGGAAAGTGTGTCATTCTTCGGTCGTATTTCCTGATTGGCCTGCAGGGCAATAGATGAAGGTATCTAAGGAAGAGATAATGCTAGGCAAAGAATATGCTTGTATGCAACCTTAACATGGTGCTTCGAAGAAACGTTAGAGAGCAAATTTGCTCTTGGACGGTTCAGTTCGACAGATACACAGTTCTTGCAACTTGCACCAGCTGAGTAGAGGACTCGGGCTTTATCGTAATTTTACCAGCTATTGAGCTCGTCGAAGAAGCTAAGGATCGATCGGGCTGACACCATCTAGTCTAACGAGCCAGGAGCTGCAAAGCTGGCTATTGCTTTACTTTGCTTCACTAGAAAAGGTGCTCTAAACAAGTCTTTTTGTGTAAGAGATTTCGACAAGGCAAAATGGCTCCCATGTGCTTAGGCTTGGCAACTCTTCGCGGCTGGGATAGCGCTCCTCATTGTAGATGTCCCCTGGAGATCACAAAACTGTAAATGCAAGGAATTGGCGAGAATGAACGCCAATTCCTATAACAGATGAAGCCTCCTATCATTCAGCAGGTGATAACTTGAGTGCGGGGTGACTTTCTTCATCAGAATTGGATAAGAGAACGGTGGGAAGCTTTAGCTCACCCATAGTCGAATCTGTGTCATGCCATTTCATGACCCCAAAAAGGTCCACGATTTGCGTTGCCTCCTGATCTCCTATCGCTAAACCTCCGACATTGTTGTTACCAGACCAGCAGAGTGGAGCGATCTGCCGGCTCCTCCAGAGTCGATCGCCTCTTGAGCAAGTTTAGAGAAAAACTACAGAAGATATGCTGGAGGCCGCCTTTGGGATAACAATTAGGCGTACCGGCAAGAAGAATATTGCTGTTTCTGGTATTAATCGTGGCGATGGGATTTACATAGAGAATTCGGAAGAACTGGGGCTTAACTTAGATCGATCATTGCCAGCGACTTGCGAGCCGAAGATCCCGAAAATTCTGAAATGGCAGTCGCCATACGTTTGGCCCCAGACACCCGTCTAGTCATCATGAAATTGAATATATCGGAAAGCTACCAGTGCTGGTAAAATACCTGCAGCGACTCGGAAATATTGAGGCTGGGTGGTTTTGGGATCAGTTGTACAGATCTGCGAATTAGCAGAATTGTCCAAACACTCTAAGAAAGGAATCGCCCTGCTTTGCCTTATCGGTGTAATATTTATAAGGATAATATTTCTGAAGACCGTCTGCGATCTAGGAGGCAACATCTTATAGTGTGTGAATCCAGTCGCATTTGAGGAAGGCACTTGACAAATGGACCACGTTGAAAGCCCCCTTAGGATAATGTTTATAGCGAAAGTTGAAGTCGCCGTACAGCATCAACTTTTTCCCGACACAAGAAAATACTTGTCATCCCTGCGAGCGGCGATAGGAATTATGAGAGTATGTAGATTTTCTGAAGCTCAGACGCGTCACCAAAATGGAGCAGAGAGAACTCCAGATAAACTGCTATGGAAACAGCCCTAGATAGATCGAAAACCTAGAAGTGTGCTTAAGAAAATTTCGATCGCTAGTATGACGGCAAGAAAGATGGCGCACTGGCATTAGATCGTGACAACTGGAAGAGCTATTCTATTATATTCTATACAGAACCGACCGTCAAGCACTGACAGTTGCTTCAGAATGATTACATTAGAAGCAGAAGAATAATCAACATAGGAGTTGTTATCCCATCTAACATTCTGTTAGACCTTTTAGTGTCTATAGTTTAGGCTTGTGCACTTCGAGCTTCTGCTCAAAGTGTTTACGCTTTAATGAGCAAGTTGAATTAATTTTATCTTGGTTGCAAGCGCTCCCAGCTTCGGCATATGAAGTTGCTTTTTTTCTTTTCTCTCTTTTTTTTTTTTCTTTTTTTTCTTGCAGTTTTATGCGAATGTTTGCATGCCTGTGGAGCATTTCAGATTGCGTAAAGGTTGTGTAAGTGGTATTGTGACGACCAATTATGATCTAAACTGTTTGCGTGCACGCGGGCTCTGTAGTTCTGCTGGTGTCCATTATGCTCCTAAGTATTATAGGTTGCGAATACTCCGTTCTTAGGCATTTGAAGTTGTAGTTGTTTTTCAGGGTCTTCTTAGAGCTAGTAACTGTGCATGAAATCTTTGCAGCTTGTGTAATTTGGGTATATGTGCAGAGCAATATGTTCTATGTTGTGTGTGTGTGTGTGTGTGTGTGTGTGTGTGTGTGTGTGTGTGTGTGTGTGTGTGTGTGTGTGTGTGTGTGTGTATGCTTGCGTATACGGTGTCAGTAGCTCTGTTGATCGCCATGATGTTCCAAAGTATTTCTTCGTTGTGCAGGTTTACTGTGAGCATGCCAGGAAGTCAGCAGTTTAGCCAGACATGGAGCTCGCAAAGCTCCGACGTATATTCGCAGTCATTGTTGAGCAAGGCGACCTTTGGTGGTAGAGGAGGCAGCTTATTTGGCTCTCTAGGCGTGCACAGTGGTACTATTGGTAATTCTTATGGTAGTAGTAGTAGTGGTGGTGCTGGGTCTAGAGACGCAGAGGCTGCGTTGGGACTTGCCAATACCAATGGGGCATCTACCTCAGACTATTGGTCTCAGACAAGTGGATCTCAGGTTTGTTGGGCTTTGTTTATTCCACTGTCATCAGATCGTATTTGTATCAAATCATATGAATTTTGTATCGCTTAGTTTTGTAGTTACATATATTTTCATCTAACGCTGGTGCTTAGTTAAATGTCTGGAATAGAGGGAAATATGTCTGTGTTTACGTCGCCGTTAAATTGTCGTGAAAATTCGCTTTTTGTTTCAGTTAATTGAACACTGTTATATCAGTTAATAGTTCTCTTGAGTGGACTGAGTTGGAAATAGCTTAAAATAAGGAGCTGTAGTTAGTTTAGCAGGCGAATCCAATGCAAGATAACCTTAACTCTGGGACAATAATCTTGAAAGCTTGTCCGGGAATATACTTCTTAGACATCTTTATCTCCAATGGGATTGAGGAATTTATCAATTAAAATACGCCTTTTTCTAGAGACGAAATTGCAACGTGTAGGTATGTGCCCAGTCCGTTAAGTTCGCTACATATTATTTGTAGCAAATAAAGGTCCGTTATTCTTCAGATTTTGCAGATTTAACTTAGTCATAGTTAATCGATTAACGCTTTAGCGCTTTAAAAAATTTGGGGTACCGAGCCCGTTACATTTAAAAGCGTTATATTTGTCCTGTCCCCACCCCCTCTCTTTGCTGCTGCTGCTGCGCTGTATTGACCCCTTCGCCCAGAACTTAACTGAGTGGTTTAGGATCCGATGTCCGATTGACTGCTGGCTTTCTTCTCCCCACGGGTGGCAGATGCGGCAAGGTCTTCGTTGAAACTAAAAATAAAACTTCATGAACCCCACTAGTGCATTTAATGAGAGCAATATTTTGCAATAAATCGGGGCATAAGATTGGAAGGGTTGTAAGGAAAGTTTGATACTCGTTCTACAAAGATTCTTCGTCTACAGTCAGGACCCCAACTTGTTAGTGGCGTGGCTTAATGGGCCTCCAAGATGGACCTAGTAATACAAACTTTTTGATTAAGCTAGTCTTGATGAACCTATTCATCTAGTTCAACACAGCAACCCCTTCCAGCGCAGCTGTAGAAAGAGCATTTGTCACTGGGAAGGAGATCCTAAGGGCCTCCAAAATCATCAAAATATTTTCGCCGCTCAGCGCATTCGTACCAGGTAGTGCAACTTATTTAACAGTTCAGTGTAAAATAAGTACGTTAAATCAAAATTTTAACGGACTGACAGACTTGCTAATGGCTTAGCGGACTAAATGCTTTTAACAATATGAACGGACTTTTTTTCGTTTCTTTTTTAACGCATGTAAAAGCAGCGGTCTTAGAAACGTAACGATGAGAATTAGCAGCCGTTCCTTTTCGAAGTAACGCTGACGATTAACGCACAACGGAAGTTAGTTTTCAAAGTAACGACGCCAACATGATAACTTGACCATATATTTTTGCGACCAGTCGTCCTTATTTACTGACTACAGGGTCCTGCCTTCCTTAGGCACTTTCTGTACACGTCGGATGATATACGGTAAAATTTGTCGTACAATATTGACGTCCGTACTATCCGCAAGACTCGTTGGGGCGATGCTCTTGCTGACTCCCTTGCTCTTCTTACGCCCAATTCATACTTAGAGACGCTTTACGCTCGTCTAATTACGGGGGAGGGCAAGGACAGCCTAATTGCCGCGTGGTTATTGACCCGACACAACGAGTGTAGCAGTAGTACAAGCAGACTTCTGTTCTTTCAACTTCTTTCAACATTTGAACCTTCTTACCTGTTTCCTATGTACACGTTTTCCCGTTTCATACAAAATCGAGATAAAATTGAATTATACAACACGTAATAAAATCTCCCGTCGTGCAAATAGCAAGGTAGAGATATTATTGAATAATATATATAACACTAAATAACTGGAACGTCTACAATCAAGAAAATCTCGCGTGGAGCAAGTTATAATAGTACGATTAAAAGGATGTCATCATAACACCTCCACACACATAGTCATATACTCCAGATGTACTCCATGATAAGTACTGTGAGTATGACGTTAAAATACCACACCAAATTACAAACATGCCGGGAGAGACAAAGACTGGCAGACAAGCACAAGAAGGTGTAGCGAACGAGGTCAAATATGGGGGAATGGAGGAACTGGTGAATTTCTTAACTTGGCCAATTTCAAAATTTGTGTGTTCGTGTGATATTAGCCTCTCTGTACGGTATTGGGTGCTCTAAGCCACACCACGCTTTACAGCTAGATAAAATATGATAATGCGTGCATGCACCCCAATCTGCAACAAAATATGCGACAGTAATTTCCTGTAAAATGCTTGCGCACTTTCAGCAAACAAAAGTCACTTCTTAAGAGATATCCCCATCACCGAGGATGCAGTCCGGAAGATTTGAGTGGAAAATAACCCACGAATGGCCCTTGGGCATAATGGAATCCGTATGTGCATGAATGAGCTTTGCGACAGCTTGACCCAGAACCCTGATCCTCTGCATAACAAGTACGTGGATCGTTGAGGCTGACCGAATCAGGTGTACGGCAAAATTTTGACCCGCTTCTATTCCTAGACCTAGACCCGCTAGGCCCGTTTCTATTCCTTGTTTACATTGAATGATCTCACTGATATCATGAAGTCCAATAGTCTATTTGCGGCTGGCTCTTCTCTGTTTGTTGCGGTAACCCATATCCAGATAACTCAACAGTTGCTCAATAATGACTTACCATAGCGAATTGACCTTACCAATGGAAAATGCTAATCTATCCCGATGTATCGAAGCAAGCAAGTTGAAGTTGTATTTCTGTGAAGGGAAGCCCGTTTAGCGCATCCACACTTATCTTTTAATGGTGACCCGTTTATAGGATGAACAAAACAATATACCTTGATCTACCCCTTTTATTCAAGATTGACCTCTACAAGGCATATTTGCGAGGCCATATAGGCTAAAAAAAGAATGCCATGGGCATCCTCAAATCCCTCTCCAACTTGTCTGTTCACGCTTGTTCGATCTCTCGTACCAAATGCATGCCCGACCTCACTTGGACTATGGGGATACCATATACTATAAGCAAGGAAGAAACTCAATCCACCAACTGGAGACTGTTCCGTGTCAAGCTGGTCTTGCCGTAACTTGCGGCTGGCATGGTACCAATCGGGCGCAATTAATCGAAGACTGAGAAAGTTTGGCACAACTTAGAAGGTAATGACGCCTTTCGCATTACTATAGGGTAAAGAACCATTTAACTTCGGACGCAGCGTGTCACTGTAAAACCCATACGCGAAAGGTGCCCTTTGAGATCAGCCAGATCCACAGTCTAGACACCGGATCAGACAACTCGATATAACTTACATTATAAGCTCCTTCTCGCTTTCAAGCGAGGATTTGGAGGGATTCGATTCAGGTATTCGTAGCGTTCCAACTTTGCAAAGTTTCCAAAACTCATGAATCACATTCCTTTGTCTCTAAAGCGTTGCTTTTTTGGTTTAAGCAACCAGCAAAGAATTCTTTATCATCTAAATTTCACGTCAGATTTACTGACCTTGGACACCATCGCTTTAGGAAAAACTTGTCGCCAATATTGGTACTAGTTTGGTGCGTGTGTATAGCATTTCCTTATTTGGTTATGTTGGTTTAACTTGCTTTTCCACCCGCGTGTCTATGTTGTTTGTTACCGTCCTATTTTAGTATTTATCGTAGAGTATATCTCATGTAACGAGTATCTTGTAATCCGTGGTATGCAAATATGTTTTTAATGTTGTTATTGTAAGTTGGAGCACGCGAGGTTTATCTTTTAATTACTGAGTCTATTTAGTTTTATCTTGATGTATTTTAATTCAATTACCTAATGACTTTATTATAAAAGGGTCAAGTTTGTAAACGTATATCAGGTAAAAACATAAGTTGATGAAACAACAGAGGAGTCTGTTCGTCCACTGCATCACTCGCGACAAAACTTTCTTTGCGAAAAATCGTCATGCTCGAGCGAACTGGAACGCGAGACTACGGAGCACTTCTTCATGCGCTGTCCATCCTACGTTAGCGTGCAATCCTTTCTAACCAACTTCACTCTTCTAAGGATTGCGCGATACTAACTTGAATAATCTAAAGCAATGTCTGCCATGCCTCAACTAACAGGGTAATTTTAAAAGCCGCAATTCTTTTCCTTTGAGAATTCCTGCCGTTTTTAAAAAGAAAAAAATTAGCATGAAAACCTACTCTTCCCGGCCAAAATAATTCGTTATCTGGCCTCACCATGTGGCGATACCTCATCATACGGAAAGCCGGGCGGATCCCTTTCTTCCTGCAGCTTAGGCTTACGCTGTAGAACGCTTACACACACACACACACACACACACACACACACACACACACACACACACACACTCACACACACGCACACACACATACACACACACACACAATACACACACACATTGTTAGCTTGGAAATACAATACTTTCGCTTGTCAATTATTTCGAGCCAATCTCAGATGTCTCTATCGATGTTTGTTGTCTTGTAGAGGAATTATATTATAAATGTCTTTGTCATGTTTATGAAGCTGGTTGAGATGAGTTGAGTGAAGATTATTGCTCCACGCAGTATATAGCACGCCAATGTTCCAGGCCACTCCTTGAGTCTTTGAGGTCTCTGTTTTTTATTCTTAACAACAGGAAACTTTATTTCTGATTCTATAGCTAATCTCTTCTCAGCTTAAGTCAAGCAGAGCTGATATTTTGTGCGAATAATAGGAAGTGGAATTTTTTTTCTGGAAAATACCTGTTATCATATGTTTTTGCCTGCTCATTTTTTGCACCTGAATCCTGGTGCATTATTTGTGAATAATCCTATAAGGAGTGTCCATTTACTCTGTAGCAAGACGATAGTCTACCAAGCTACTGTTCAAAGCCTGCGTTGTTCCAAAAAAATCTTGCTGCTCAAAAGCCGGGTGCGGGTACTCAAAAATCCTGGAGTGAGTTTCATGACATGCAGCAGCAGAGCTGTTATCAGAACAAGCAGAGGTAAATGCTAAAATTTAAGTTATGCATGTTAGAGCTGTATGCTGCTCGCCGGTATCTGGTATCAGTTCATTGTTGTCCCGGTAAAGGCTAGACCGTTGAAAGTTTGCGTCCGATCCTGGTGGAGGTTCTGTTGATCTCTTGTCTGCAATTGGTGCTGCAATGAATCTGTAGTGGTTGGTGAAAGCAGCGATCTTTGTCCTGCGAGCTAAGACTCAATATTCTTACCTAGGGAGATGCTTGACACTTTTGTGAAGCTCTTGAAAGAATGCTCATTTGAGGTAGGACTACATGTGTTAGATCAAAATATTGCGTCTCCGAAGAAGCACTGATTTATCTATATGCTCATAAGTAGGTGTATGGACGTCATGTTACTGACCTAATACGCGAAAAATCTTGGTGATAAAAATCCATGACGATAAGGCAACTGGATGGAAGTCTTTTCCACGGTTTGGTCTTAGATTTTCAGATTTTTTTGATTGTCAGATTCCAAAAGGGATTTACCTATTATGAAAATCTGAAGTTTGTTTGTGCAATTCTGTGCATTTGTGTGTGTTGTCATATGTGCGTGTGTGTGTGTGAGTGCTTGCGGTGTGTGTGGGCGGGGCTCGTGTTTGATTGTGTTCAGGGGTGCTTATGGTGACACATCGCCCATCGTCCGAGATGCGTCAAGAGATGATCGAATAGCAACTGAACAGAACAGGAAGTGTTTCCGTGATCCTGGTTTTGCCACCTGGTTTGCTCCATGGGCCCCATGCCAACTCTGCATTTGTGTTCGAGATTGCAGATGCTATCTTATTGAAGATTTCTGTTGATGATCTGGAATGGAATGGAGCACTGCACAATGCTATATGTCACTTGTTTTTGCTTCCCTCTGCAATTCTCATCGCCCCGTGTGTTCATAAAAGACCTGATTACCCTTCTGTAATATATAATAGCGAACTTTAAAAAAAAAACATGTTCTACTATTTAAAAAAGTGTAAGTCTTTGCATGTCATCATTTTAGTGACTTTTAGCATTTGTTCAGTGCACTTTTTGTTCGGGATCGGTTTTTAGCTTTGGCCAGAGATTATTGTTTTACATGCTAGTGCGTTCACACTAAAGTTTTAGTTGGCGATATCGCTTTAATTGCGTCACCATTCTAATTGCAAATGTAGATCAAGACTACCTTGGATTCTGTCAAAGAAGGTTTTTCTTCAGAATTAAAAGGGTGCGTTGACCAGGTGGACAAAAGTTGTGAAAAGTCTGAGAAGCTTATCCAGGGCGGTGAGTTGCTTGTCTTATTGTAACATGCAAATGCTGCATTGAATTAATTTGTACCATGCTAGGATGACCTTGACCCCACTTGCCTTGACCCTGCATTATGCCTAGCTCATACTTGCTTGCGCGGTCGTTTGTCTAATTACGGGGGAGGGTTAAAGAACAGCCTAATTGCCGCGTGTCTATTGACCCGAAGGGCCCGCCGCGATCTTGCCAACGCGTCTAGCGTAAAAGATGAAGTAAATCCATCTCAAACGTTTCTCATCCGTTTCTATGGTCCTCGCACCTCGCGCGTTCGCCAACGTTTGCCAACGTTATGCGTTGGCATTACAAGGGGTGTAACGACGTTCGCGGACATTCCAGTGGGAGTAAACAGCCCCGCGCAAAGTCCATGGGAGCGAGCAAGTAATTAGAACATGCCAGTGGGACAAGTATTGCGTCATGCGTAAAGCGTCTCCGAAGTATGGATTGAGCATTAGGGTCGCGGTGCGGTAGACATAAATGAGAACTGGCTTGCTGCATTGCAAGCTTGAATTGTGAAAACACAGAACACAGAAGAGAAAAAGAAGTAGACAAAATGTTAATTTTCTCATACATCAACGGAGGGAAAGGAAAAGAAAACAGCGAAGATGGAAACACCGATGAGATGCACGACACTGGATCGGCAAGGATTTATCTGCTGGGAACCTTGCTACCGGAGGAGAAATGTCGAGTATGTTGTGGTTGCGGAGTAACCTAGCGATAAATTGATACCGATTTCTTTAAGTCGCCCGACCTCAACAGGCTCTGACGACCCCATTTATGCTTGATGCATAATAATAACAATAATAATTAATAATAATAGTAATAATAATATAATAATTTATTTTTTAATAATAATAATATTAATAATAATAATAACAGTAGTAATAAGTTATAATAATACTAATAATAATATTATTATTATATTTTCATTTTATTACGACACATTTGGTACACCTCGGCACCGGTCGCTATTCTAGGCATGGTGCCTCGGATGATGGCCTTTCGGCCATCACTCTCAGTAGATTAAACCTTTATATAATAATAATAATAATGATAATAATAATAACAACAACAACAATAATAATAATAATAACAAAACTTCTTAACTTCATATATTTTTCATTTTATTAAGGCACATTCAGTACACCTCGGCACCACTCACTAGTTCTAGGCATGATGTACTCTTATATATACTCTATTATACTCTATTATACATATATATATATATATATATATATATATATATATATATAAACACACATGGATGATGTACTCTTCTTCTGAACATCGCTCTCAGTATTTTAAACTGTTTTGCAGCTGGCAGTGCTCACGTCACCTCACAGACTGCT
>QQSS02215837.1:0-23145 GCA_003687565.2 Craspedacusta sowerbii
TATATATATATATATAACTGGATTGCGTATCTCATTACTTTCGCCGTGAGAATTTTGAAGCCAGCGCCGCCATCTTGTTTGGACCCGCTTTCGTTCTTGCGTTAGTGCAGAGATGGGCAGAGGACCCGGTGTTGTGCTTTTGGCTGTAACAAGCGAAAGAAACGCAAATTTGATAAGGAAGCACGTAGAAGTGATAGCGAGGGAAGTGAGGAAAGCTTAAGTATTTAGCGTCTACCTAGAGTCTTCTTACAACCATTGCGGATCGTTGCAAATGGGTTCCTGCAACCTACAACCTGCAAGTCTTTCCAGACAGTTTATTTTGTTTGATTTTGTACTTTATAAACCGGGAGAAGTTTTTTAATTTATTGGTCTTACAGCTTGGCTTTATTAGTCGTATGCATATTATCCTGTTCTTGAAAGGTGTATAGAAATGGTAGCTAATCTAGCGAAACCAGCTACAAGGAGTCCTATGGGCTAGAACGAAACCCTCGGCCTTTTATGACCTGATAATACTTCTTGTAAGAGACGGGGGACTGGAATTGCCCAGATAGATTTTATTTTGTCCTCAATTGAACTTTTTGCACTTGTGTTTGTTTAGAACTCTCTTACCTGTTTTGTTTTTGTTGTTGTTGTTGTTGTTGTTGTGATGATTAACATAAGACTGATAATTCAATTTGATGCATTACGTTAAGTTGCTTTTACATAGATTCTCGTTGGATCCTGACAGACAGACTTCTTAGTTCGAGCGAATGTACCGTGAGGGCTGGAATCCATCCCGTAACTTGCGTATTTGCTCTGATCACTTTTGAGAAAAGTAATATCAATTGAACAGGACAAAGGGTACAGTTGAGGCCAGACGCCATTCCAACAAGATTCAAAATGCTTCCAAAGCATCTAAGAAAAGTAAGACCATATATCTTGCTTAGTATCATCAATATAATATCTAATAGCTCAAACAAGAGCAACAGAATGCTATTGTTGAAATGCATTAAGAACTTGTTATACAATTATATCTATTTTGAGCTATGATTTACATGCGTTTCACTGGGCCATGGTGTTTCAAATTCTGGAGTTCTGTCTGGTACCACTTGCCATCAAGAATAGGGTATCACGAAAAAAAATTATTTTGAAGTGCTTCATCAATTTTCATATCCAGTTTGTAAATGTTCTTAATACTTTTTACTTATATATGTTAACAAATGCATCTGAACTGTTATGGTTGTAGAGACTAATATGTTCCAAATATTAGGGACCTCTAATATGTTAACTCTAGAATGTCAAGCAACGGTAAGCACCAACTACCAGAGTAAACATTCAGCAAATTTGCCCAACCGGCAGTACAAGGTCGTAACCGATGGAAGCCGCCGGGTAGCGTTAAGAAATCGTATACATTTACGAAAAATCCGACCAATCTGCAGGACGGAAAATGTGCCAGAGCCCATCCCACTGACTCCAACTAAAGATCAAACGTCAAATCAGCCAGTGCCCATCAGCGTACCCCAGCCTTTTACAACGCCGAGCCCACAAGCACCCGGCACACAATCCCCACAGGAGAGTCGACACGGCGAGAGGCGCGATTCAACCTGCCCTGGCAGCGAAGCTCCACCTTCAACAGATCGCACAGAAGAGTCCATTCCGGCTACTCCAAATTGGCTAACTCCGCCTGTCACCCTCGCCGCTTAGTATTCGACCAGACACTACCTATCACCCCTGCACGACCGCCAACCTTCAGACGTAGATTGCGGACAAGGAATCCGCCCAGGATCTTCTCTCCGAAGACACGCGGGCCGTCACACGTTTGTTGTCGTTGTTGTTGTTGTTTGCTATCGCTATATCTGTGTACCTCATTTATTCCGTATGTTAAGAAAAAAAAGGGGCATGTACAGTAGCCCAAATACCCTTAGGCTGGCAGGCCAGGGGTCAGTCGTAGGATACGAATCTAGCAGGCAGGCGTGTTATTGGTCTTCTAAGTCTTTATTTCATCGTCTATAATACACGGCTATTATAAGCATACAAAGAGACGCACTTACGCTATTTTCTACAGCACTGATTCTGACAAAGAGAAGCAAGATCATGCTGTAAAGTCCCCTAATAATGTGATGGCAGCACTGGAGCAAAGAAGTGCTCAGGTCACAAGGTTAACAAGGCAGCTTAGGACATCCCAGCAAAAGGCAAGATGCCTGGGGAAAAGGGTTAAATCACTGCAAGCAGTTGTGAAGTTGCTGTGTGAGCAGTCCATGATATCAAGGCGATGTGAGCACATGCTCAGCTTGTCATTGTCGGGTGTGCTGCTGCAATTATTTAATAGAATGGCATCTAGAAAATGGTCTCAAACAGGCTGCAAGTACGCAGCAGAACGTTTGTTCATTCTTCGTTCATTTGCTTTGACATTGCAAATCTACTCAGCAAAGGCATACAAGTTTGTAAGGCGAACGCTTGATCTAAGCTTGCCTCACCAGAGGCAAGTCCGGTGTTGGTTCAGTAAAATCCCTGCTGATCAAGAATTCACTGAACCTTCTTTTCAAGCCCTCTTTGTCAAAGTTATTGAAGCTCAAAAGGAAGGAAGGCAAGTTATATGCTTGTTAATGCTTGAGGAAATGAACATTAAGAAGCATGTGGGATGGGAGGCGGTTTAGGGGTTACTTAGACATTGGAAATAGTGCAGAAGATGATGATTCAGCCCCAGTGGCAAAGGATGCTCTTGTGCTAATGGTTGTTTCTGTTAATGAGTCGTGAAATTTACCATGTGCGTACTTGTTTGTTGATAGCTTAAATGGGCAGGAGCGTGCTAATTTTGTTAATATTTGTATCAGGAAGCTGCATGATGCAGGAGTGTCTATTGCTTCCCTCACATGTGATGGTCCGTCATGCCACTTGTCAATGCTGTCTGCACTTGGAGTCCACTTTTTTTACTCATCCCCTTCAGCGTCATAAAAAAATCTATGTATTGTTGGATGTTGTCACATGCTCAAATTGATGCGGAATTTTCTTGGCAAGTGTGGGGTCCTCATCGATAATAACTGTGATCGTATCTGTCGGCAGCACATCTTTGAACTACAAAACTTGCAGGAAAAAAGAAGGTTTAAGGCTAGGAATGAAGATTAAGGGTGCCCATACTATGTAGAAGCAACAAAAAATGAAAGGCATTCAGTGCTAGAGTGGCTGATGCCATCAAGTACTGTGCTGACAAGCTGAATCTCAAACCGTTTGCAGGTTCAGCTGCAACAGTCAAGTTTATTCGTGTTTGTGATCACTTATTTGACATTCTCAATTCACGGAACCCTTGTGCCAGTGGTTTTAAGTCGGTTCTAAGAGTGACCAACAAAGATGCTTGGTTCCCTTTCCTCTCTGATGCTTATGACTACATATTTCAACTGAAGAATCTTTCTGGACAGCTCATGCACACTGCACGCAGAACGACTGGATTCATTGAATTGCTTGTTGAAATTGAAAGCATCAGGGGAATCTATCAGGATTTTGCTAAAGGAGATCTTGCTCCTTTAAAGCCATATTGCTTTTTTTTACGCAAATAACAAGTTCAACGAAATCTTACCTTCGTTTGATTCACACTTACTGCAGAACGGAGGCGGAAGGTCGCACTTGATCGTGCTTTCCTTTATTTTCGCGTGGGTTTCCTCCACTTTCCACGCAAAAATAAATTAAGCCACAACTCAAAAACATGATATTATTGGAAATTGAGCAACTACTTGCAATCAAAGAACCGAATTATTCCTTAAATCCTACAATCCAGTAAGTTCTAGAGACAACTCCAACTAGCCTTACTTCAGAGAATTCAAATGCCGGGTCCCAACATGGTGGTAGCCCAGCTTCACTTACGAGGCTGAGTTGCGCGATCCAGTTATTATACAGATCAGTGTATGCAAAGGAGAAAGAAACAAATTAATAATTCAATTCAACGTAACGAAAATCAACGACCCTCACCAGTGTGTGGGTCTGTATAGATTTGTGCGAGCCCCATTGGGTTATGCATTTAACTCAGCAAGAGGGTTTGAGGAAAAAAACGCTGATGGCATGCGTAACGTCTTTATGGTTCCTTATTTAGATGATGCTCTAATGTTATCCGTCTTGTCAGATTCGAGATTCGGGATTCGAGATTCAAGATTCAAGCTTCCTAATTCAAGATTCACGATGCAAGATTCAATTTATGTTTAACCATAAAGATAAAACACATTAGCAGAAGAAATACGAAAATTCGAAAAATTCTGAACGGGAGGGAGGGAGAGCTCATCGTAGCAATGCAATCGGAATTTATAGCGCACCCAAATTTTCTTGACAAACTTTTGAATAAAACTTTTGAATAGTGCATATCGAATGTTTGAATAGTAATGCTTCGCAATCACTCAAGGAATAGCTGGTGTATTGGCTTTGTGATATTGATTAGTATTTGTGTACGAGTTCTTTGACTTTTTTTTTTGCTGATTTTGCGGTCCTTATTCAAGTTGGATATATTCTTATTCAAATTGCAGACTGATTAAGTAATTGAGCTAATCCTGTACTCAACTGTCCGTATCTTTGGCGAGTTGAGAATTCTACCGTGCATATTTCGTGAAAGTCTTCGTTTTTCTTGCAAAGCAAATAGCGCTATCAGAGCTTGCACTAGTTCTTCTCTGTTCCAGTCGTATGTCAATAAATATCTGCTTAATTCGATAGTCTTCTAACTTGGTTAGAGTTAAGTCTTTAGATAGTATCCTCGGTGAAAATCAATAAAAGTTTTGGCTCGAACTGCTCGTTTCCGTATTACTAAGCAATTCAAATTCACTGTCTATTGGCGGATCCCCAAACTAGGCTTCCGCACGACAGGTAGCTAAGGTAAATGCTTCTAAGAGCGTTATTGGAACGCAGCCGGAATTTCTCCGGTAGTCGTGACATATTCTTCTGATTATTAAAGGACGATATTACATAGCCACTTTTTCCTCTCTCTCTCTCTCTTATGTACAGCTTTTTCTCGCTGTTACAAAAAGGTCGTGATCCTCATCAGATTCGCAAAATCGTAAGGCTTCGTCGTCTTGCTTCCGCTGATATCAAGTTTTTTTTTTGCATTCTCTCTGCAGCAGTAGAAGTAGCAGCTCGAGCTCTTTTGTCTTCTAGACAACCTTCAAGATGTAGAGCTGGTTTAAGTTTTGTCGCATCGTACTGGTCTGGCAGTAGAAATGCATATTCTCGCAGATACAGAATCTTCTTCGATCTACTTCTGCACCATAGACCACTCTTACTTCAAATTTTAGGCGTCATCATCCCGCCTTACGTGGAGGGTGGGCGAGTATTTTCTGCAAGTCCTACAAGGTACCACTTCCTCGACTGATCTCAAGCGTGCAAATGGCTCTTGATAAAAAATATCTTGTCTGTCCAAGCCATAGAGGCAATCGCTGCTAAGTCACCATTAAAATCGGTCAACCTAGGGACACCTAAGACTGTAAGCAAAGGTCACTATGATTCGTTATATTGACCGGCTCGATACATCGATCCCATAAAGCAGCAGTAAAGGAACGCACAGGACACATGCATATGCACTTGTCTACTTGTACCTTTCACGTGGTCAAATGAACATGAACAGGCTATCGTAACTGGCAGCCTTCGGATTCCCATAGAGCAATCGCGTGCCCTATAGCTAAAAGAGAGTGCCCCAGGGTTTCCCATAGGCAGAAGATAGTGAAACGACTTAGAAATTAGCTGAGAATATGGCGGATATTCTCTTGTCGCCCCTAGTGGCAAGTTCTCCGACAATCTACCTTAGGGGCTATCGTGTGTACCGCACGCTACGTCTATTGGAACAATTTCATCAACTTGCGCACATCGGCGTTCTCTTACTAGCGGGCCTTTGAAAGCCTGGAGCGGCTTTTTTTTTTACCGCAACATGATCCTAAGCGATAAGTCGCAAGCCCTTAAGATTTGTGAGTATTAAGGTTGACTTCCGAAAAGCTTGCTGATTCGGGAACCAAACAAATTTTTGTTTGGGTCCCAAGGCAAAAGTGTATGTACCTGGAAAGTTCGAGGCAGTAGTCCGATATCCTCAAAATTTGGCTTTAGGGAAAACTTCTGCACACCCCAAGTGTCGATCGTGCTAACTTCACAGCCTGTCAAGCACATTTGAAAGAAGCAATGATCGCGCAAGAAACATTGCTTGGTTATAGACACTTTAACGTGCCCAATAGCGAATACAAATGCTATACAAATATTGTATAGCGACTAGTTTCTCAAAAGAGTGGAGTAATCTTTATGATGGCCCAAGTCTCGAAAAGAAGTCAGATTGTGCCTAAAAAAGATAACTTCTTGCTTCACGCACGACCAACTGACGTTGCTGCCACAACATTTCGTGTAATTAGCCTGTATGTAAAGAAAAATTTTACTGTTCATCACGAAAAGTGTTTCCCATTCTTTCCTGAGACTTCCTATCCCATTAGCTCGGGGTATATCCGACTGGCGAAAGCTGTTGATAGTGAAGATTTCTTATTCGAGGTTGGTACACATTGTGCACGCCACACGTCATCATGCACTTGACTTTCCAAGATGCGACAGGGAAGCCACAGAAATCCATTCCGAGCAAAAGTAAGTGCGACCGCCTCCCAGACCTTCCTGCTCACCGTAAGGGTAGTTGACCACTGCTGGTTCTGGTGATGCGCTTTGTTGGGTCTTCAATACTAACGCATCATAGCTAAAAGGATAAAACTTTCGTCAAGAAAGGGAGCATGGACACTAGAAAGTACCGAAATAAAGATTGGCGAAACTTCCCAAGACGATCGTCTATAATGCTTTCCCCAGCAATTCGCGGAAGGCATGAGTAAAAGCTGTTACGTTTCGACGAGTATGAGAAATTCAAAGGCTTGGCTCTACCTTCGCATTGGTCAGAGAGACCGCGCTCTTGGACCAAAATTTGGGAATGGCCACAGCTGCTCAAACCAACTCAACTACCAAAATAGGATCACTTCATTTGTAAACGCAGATTGCAGGCGTCAGCTTTGATCACTTGTTCATTAAGGCGGCCGCATTGCTTTTCGTGCTACGATATTTGGACTCAGGGTACAAAAGGGAACGGAAAAGCCAGCGCACCCAAAAATTTTGGGACACCCTAATGGTCAAATAAACATGAACAGGCAATCGTAACTGGCAGACTTCAGACGTCCATAGAGACTTTGCGTGCACAACAAAACGTGAGTGGCACCGTGTTTCCGGTAGGCAGAAGATAGTGAAACGACTTAGTAACGTGAAGCTGTTCATTAAAGATGGTGGCTCGCAAAACTAAGCAAAACAAAAAAAAAAAAAAAAAAAAAAAAAGCTACTACTGTAAGGCTAAGAAGTGAGGGCATTGAAAAAGAAGAGGCATCCAGTCCCGACACCAAGTAAGGCATATTCAAAAGTTTACTACTCGAAAAATGCATGACGTGCTGAAGAAAAAAAGATTACAACAAAAACAATAGGGGATCCACAAATGCTGCCACGGTAAAATTTTGTGCAGCAAAGTAGGCGCAACGAAACGGAAACCAAGTACAACAACCAAGCATTTCAACTCAAACATTTCGAACAGGAAAACCAAAAACCCGAAGAAAGAACAAGGAAACGAGGTGAAGGCCGTACATACTGACATGCTAAGCAGGTTCAATACAATCAATGTCAACTGGCCAAAATCAGAAAAGCGAAAACTCCTTGAGATGATATTCCGCTAAACTTTCAACCATCATTGCTCAAACGCTGTGTTTAACGCTATGCACTACGCATAATCTTCTAGGCAAGTGCACCAGCGCAGTGGAAGAAAAAAGGGCTTAATATTGCGAGGCTTAATGTACGAGAACACCTTAATCGCGACAGCTCGTAGTAGACGGTCACCATCATAAACCACCTTTAAAAAGGCAAATCGCATTTTCCTACGAATAAAAAACCAACAACACTATATCCCACACAAGCAATATCGCATAGAAAACCAATCGCCACTGACTCATTCGACACACACACACGCACACACACAAGTTTACATTTAATCACAACAATTAGATATACGAAACAAAAATAAACACCAAGAGCTCTTTGACTGATCATCGCCCCATGATTATGGCGGGGAAAAAAGTACGGAAAAGGCCAAGCAAAACGAACACAAGAGTGTATTCATCGAATACCACAAAAAGCAGTTCTTCTTTCTATAGCGTGAAGAAGATCATCAGGTAGATAAATCTGTCGATTATGTGTATATCGCAGAAAGAATAAACTGAAATGAGAAAGGGAATGGCGTCTTTATATATCTTTTTTTTTTCTAATCTAAAAAAATGCCGACAACAAAGTCTCGCAAATAACCTATTGTTCTGCAATCTGAGTTAACTCTGCATTACGGGTAGTGACAAGAAAATAAACGCATGAGGTGAACGATTATTTCTGCGCGCAAGCACACAAAGCTTGATTACGAACAGTCCTACACTTCCCTTCCAAAACCAACGTTAAAAACTGTAACAAACCATTACCCAAGCAGTGAATCCGAAAAACCACACCGCGAAATGCATTAGATCTCTCTTAGCGGAGTGCAAACAATAGCAACATGCCCTGGCCTGTCACCCTGCCACACAAGGTGAAACACAACCACCTAGAGAGCTCAAACGAGGGATCAAGAGAAACGACCACTGCGAACTTACGTCATCCAGAGAGAAGGACTTTCCTTGGTAGGCCAGGTAAGACTCTGAAAATACGAAGAGGGGGAAAATATCAAGAACACCACAAACCAACATTTGGATATATTTAGAGATAAATAAGGAGGGCCGGGGGAAATCGTACTTTTGATAAACCCAAACAATTATACGAGCCATTCTTTAACGCACTGCCATCGCATAGTGGATCGAACCAGAACCCCAAAGTGAGCGGCTAAACAATGCACCTACCGAACGTGGACTTCACACGGCAACAGATCTGCAAGAAATCGTCCTCGCTAACTTGCCCTTTCTTGTTCGCGTATCGCAGAACAATGGAGGAGAGTGCAGGCGTACTAAGCTTGAACCCGAGCTTAGCAAGCGCATCTCTCAACTCCTTGGCATCCATGTCACCACTGCGGTCCCTATCGTACCTGGGAACGAAATGCTATCATGAGCACGGCCATCTTAGCCAAGCTTTTATCAAGGAAAGAAAGAGGCCGCCTAACATACCAAAACAAAGAGGGAAAAATTACTGCACATCTGTAAAGAGCTGCGTGCCATAGAACAGGAAACCTATAAAGCTCCTAGGCGACGTACTCCTTGAAACAGCCTCGCCACTCAAGCACTGTTCGCCACAGCTCCCTGAATTCCTCATAGTTTAGCTTGCCACTCCTGTCTCTATCCACCATGGCAACCATACTGCGGCAAGCTTCCAAGCTGCACTCGCTTTGAGAATTCTCTGAAAATAGACCAATAGGACAGACACTTTCCATAGAGCGACAAATCCAACGATAAAGAAATTGAAAAGACCCATGCAACACTGAGTTCGATTTTAGGACGTAAAGACACAATGAATTGAACTACACGGAGAAGCAGAGAGAAGGCTCTCAGCAGCATCGCTCTATTTTGAGCATGGCTTAGTCACTGACATAGAAGTGACCGCACTCTCGTACAAATCGGAAGCCTGCGAATACTTGATTCAGCAACTGCGCTCCCAATCTAGATTTAGCAAGCTAGTGGGTGATAATAGAGATTTCCAGCACCGTTCCAAATCAGAGTCACAGCTATTACTGCATACTATATGAAGATCTATTCATATAAACTTCATATAAAGATCATTGCCTATTACATAAACAAGCTAATGGTACTGAGTAGTTACGTAAACCATAGCTGAAAAGACATGAACGGCGCAGCAAACCTTTCTTGAACAAGGCAACCATGACTTGCTGCAACTCGAAAGCGTCAATTTCGGCGTCCTGAAACCGAGAAACGCCGCACATAAGCACTCGCCAACATGCAGACGAACTAAGAGAGCCTCTACGCGACGGTCGGTAGGCAAGCAACGTATATGACAATTGTGACTACTATTCGTGGCGAATCTCCTAGGTAGACCTAACCAGCAATTGTACGACTTCGTTGTCTGCTGGGAAGGCCTTCACGAAGTGTCTCCTGGAAATCGGGTTAATGTCATGACAGTTTCACTATCGTTGGAGAATCGACCAGTCATCCGAGCGTCTAATTTAGGGCACGTAATACGCTCTTTAGCTCATTTGAGAGCCTCAGCCAACATTCGACGACTGGCCTCATTTGCTGTCACCGACGATCGATGGACTGAGCATCTGGGGAAACACCTGGCTCTTCACCACTGCCTTACTTACACATCAACAATCGCTGGCAGCACGGGATGACAAACGAGCCCATCGCGAGGATAAGAAAGCTCACTACAAGCAAACTCACGGGATACGGGGCGAGAATACGCCACGCTTGAACGAGAAAACAATAAGAGAACTACAGAACATGCCGAGAGAAATTTAGCATCATAGCACGTGACTTACAGTGCCAGCAACCTTCTCAAAGAAAGTCTTGTACTTGGCGTCAAAATTGGCAGTATCTTCAGCCGTCACCTGCAAAGACCAAGGTAACAATTGCAAAAGTTGCACAAACAAAAACAAAAGCACTGAGCCAAAGCAGGTAAACGCAAGAATCCCGCACCTTGCGATTTCCTGAGCGAAAATTTACTCAGTCCTGAAAACAAGCCGTCATAGTGACCATACAGATGTTTCGTTAACGCAAATGCGCGCAAAATGTAAGAAATGAAGACGTAGTAGGCAACGGGGCTGTGCTGTTCGATTCACTGATGAAAAATTACGAAGAACATATCGGCGTTCCGAATAATAAAACCAGCGTACCTGCAGCTATATTGAACAACGATCTCGCATTTTTCCGAGTATCGCAAAGCCGACTGCAGCAATAACAAATCACCGCCATGGAAACAAGCCGCTCTCACACAACTTGTAAAGAAAAAAGACGTCACTCACCTTCTTTGGTCGGTACTCGATCTGAGTTTGCGTGTCCAAAGAACTAACCAGAGAATGGAGTACGGAATGAATGAACGCAGTCATACAACATGAAAGGCACCCACACGTCAAGAACTTTAAATAACTCAAGATATCTCGAATTAATGGCATAAAGGCCTACTAAATAAAATAAAAAGCCAAAAAATATTTTCCCAATTTCTAGAGATTGTTACGAAGACATCTTCGAATTGAGAGGATTCTCCATCTCATTAAATGCTGTTTAACTTAGAACTTAGAATAAAAACTCTTGGCTCGCCTTTTCGTACTTCAACAGCGTAGCTCCTTGGCGAGGAAGGGGAGCACATAAACGTCCGGACAGCCTTTTTTTTCTCTCGATAACTTCTTCTGCAGACTATTTGGACACGTGCGGGAGACATACAGCTCAAACGACATTTTATGGCAACGCTATATTTCACGGGAAAAGTCTTGATGCAAGTGGGAAGTGGTGCTAATTGGACATACTGGATCTATTATTTTATATTTTTTTCTATTATATATATATACAAAGATTTTCTGCAAGTGCCAGACATGCCGAGACCGGAGAAGCCTTATATTTAAGAAGGTGCGCCGTGCTTGGACGTCAGAATTTCGCACAAAATAAACGAACAGCTCACGCAGGCAAACCCATGATGTTCACCTGCTGGTCTGTGGCTTCTCGGAGAACATTCTCATAATGAAGTCGCCTTCCTCGTCCGCCTTGAACGTGGAGGGTAGGAGAACATAATCCCCGGGCGGCAACGAGAACCGACCGGTCACCTCTCTGGCGTTCACGAAGTTGTCCGATCGGGCAAAGGACTTGTGGTAGAGGAAGAAGTCCTTATTTAAACGATTGTTCTCCATATACTGCTGAGCGTCATCTTCCAGCTATAAGCAGGTAACAAAAGCATATAATTTTTTAACTTCTTTCTTATCTCTATAAGTATCCTTGAAAGTTGAAAAACAAAGGCAACAAAAAAACAAAAACCGAAATAAAATTAAAATTAAAAAAAAAAAGACAAATCAACTGAGCTTTGACAAAAAGATAGTTTTTTTTTTTACTAAAAATATCTTCGAAAGTTGAGAAACAGAAAAGAAAAAACTACACTACAAAAAAAAAAAAAAGAAAAAAAAAAGAAAAAAAAAAACAACAGAAAAAAAAACAACAGAAAAAAATGAGCTTTGACGGGAGGCCTGTTGGAAACAAGCAAAGGAAACAAAGCAGAGCATCTAATAAGCAAAAACAAAGCAACATACCTTGTATATCGAGAAACCGATGGTCAAATTCTGCGCTCCCACCACCTTGACGGTACGTCTCCCTTTCTGGATGAGACCGACGACTATGGTACAGTTGTCAACTTCGTCGTCGTCATCAGGATCCTCAAGCTTTACTCTTCACATGTTCGAGGAAAAAAACAAACACGCTCAAGCACTGAGAAAGCTGGGCTTAATTTTATAATCCAAGAGAATGCATGTCACACACGCAGCAACACAGGTACACAAAGCGACGCTCTTTTCCAAATAAACGAGGGGTCTCCAAACTACGACCCGCGAGGTCTATTACTCTGGCCCGCGGCTGCCTTTCTTGACGTAAAGAAAATTACGGTTGATACGTTGAATGTCACGCTTCTTAAATGCGAACTAATTTCAGGAATACTGCTTTGGTTCCATAGACCCACACCATATGCGGGCGGATCGGGTATGCAGACAAAAATAGCATCGGACTTGATTATTGGTCCTTGTTCCTATATACCAACCTTCAGAACGTCCGCTAATGCAACCCTCGGACTGAAAAGTTTGGAGACCCTGAAATAATTCTTTCCAAAGGTCTGGCCAGAACGAGCAATGAACCGTGTTGAATAAATGACGCTTTCACAAGCACCCAGCATCGACTTACTTGTACTGAGGGTTTAAGAAGAAAGTGTCGGGAAAGTTCCTGCAACCTCCTGCCGACACGTGCTTCTGCCAGGAGCCCTGGTTGATGGCCATCTCCCAGCATTTGCGGTCGACGTCACCGGCCGAATCGGGACTCAGCATGCATATTTCGAGTCGAGTAAAGTTGGCAGAGAAATCGCCAAACGACATCCTAGAGATTAAGAAGGATCACCTACAGCTAATAGTTTGCAATCTTGAGAAGCAAATCAAGATAGGTACGTTTTATGCATTAGCACAGCCCAGAAAAAAGATCGGACATATTGAATTACATACTACATATTACATATTTCCTTTACAATTAACCACAAAAACCCACATATCCACTCCGTTTTACTCGCGCAATCTCAAAAGAGCGCATAACCTACAAATTTTTCTAGTTTTCTGCCGTCCTAAAGCCACAAATCCCCGTTATTGCATGGCGCATTTGGATGCATTCGTTAAACTTGGAGTCACATCTCAATGCGGACTTACATTAGCTCCATATCCATCATGGCGCGATATTTTAAAGAAAAAAGAGGTAGCGATAGCCCCAAAATAGAGGCGCACACTTGCTTACGAATTTCAGAGGTAAGGCATGTTAAGACCGGTTAAAGAAGGCATCACGATGCATCCTTAATGTTGCATCAACTGAGAGACTTCTTGTTACACAAGCATTAAGACGCCAAACTCGAGCAGACAGAAAAAAAAAAAACGATCGGCGCAATGCCATTTCATACATCGCAAGTCTCGCTACGTGACTGAAAACTTCTTCGGCAACAAAATTTCTGCGGTCAATACACCAAGCACAAACGAGGCTGCGTATTTACGGACGTGAAGCGACTAGAAGAATTAAACCCTTTACAGTCAACTTTATGACGTAGTATCTCAAAAAGCAAAATTTCTTTGGGGAAATGCACGCATTCAGAGGGTAGATTGAAAATGAAACTCAGGTTTTCTCCCAAATGCCACAGTTTGACACCATTTTTTTTTTGTTGCCATATGGCAACCACGGGCCTTCGGATGTCTAAAAAAAATTATAAGTACTCTCAAAGTTACATCATTAAGGCCTAATTTATTCAAATATAAAAAACACAAACACACACACAAATATTGCTACACTCACAACTCTCATAGTTTTGAAAAACATCATGTAGACGTGCTGGTCAAGCTCATCAACAGAATGCATACTCTCAGACCATAAGAGGTTCCATAAGCCTACCAGAATTCCCCATCGTCTTCATACGAAAGGCCGATGGCTTTCTTCTCCTGCTCTGACACCTGCTTCCACTCAACAGACCTGCAAACAAAGAGGCGAGTGTTGGAACACAGCAGGATAAAGACCGCACTTGAATCAAAATGGGGAGAAAAAAAGGAAGATATGAATTTTCGTTGATACACGGATGCACTGATGAATTGCTCTTTTTTTTAAGCGCAAGCTCATTTCACAAAGCACACCTCCTGAACAGAGAAACAAAAAGTGTCCCACAAAGAGCTCGCGCTAACTCTGGCACGTCAATTATATCGGTGCAGCCATGCTTCTAATGATTACCGTCTTGCAGCAATCGCTCCATACTTAGGGTGTCATTGCATTCGTAGCTATAATGCTGGTTTAGTTGCCGTGCAGCAGCTATAAAGCATTGCCACGAAAGTAACAATTCCGACCAATAAAATGAAACCTTCCGCATGCCCTCCACAAGACAAGCAGAAAGAAAGTCCTTGCGCAAGCCTTTAACAACGCGCTAAAAACACATGATAAGAGATAAAAGAACAGCATTTTTCAACGTAGGTGCGTAAAGCACAAATACCTACTTGTCACTCCACGCGCCAGTCCACTCCCTTTCGTTACCCCACGGGTTGCGAACGCGCACAAGGTCAACTTTGCCGGCAATCTTGATAAACAGGAAAGCGTCCAAGATGATACAGAATGATGCCACAAAATACAAACACGAGCAAAATTTGTGAATCCTTATGCAGTAAGGCGTAGTACTGCGAGCAATACAAGTGACAAAAGCGCCGAAAAATTGGACACAACGATACTAAAAAGGCTCAGGGACCCTAGAGATAGCTACACCGAGCAAAACATTGGACCAGGGCAAAAAAATACTGTTACGGAGGATTACATTTTGCAGAATCGGTATAGCATTTAACTAGCATGCAGTAAACGGCACAACGCATAATCGAACAAACAAACTAAATAAAGTAAAAGCTTCATTGCAAGGTGCAAGAAACCGAACAAAGTGAACATACAGAACCATCCACGAGTTAAGCACAAATCTGCTATGCACAGACGACAGGAGCACCTAATAAAGATTGTATGCCAACTATTACCGATCGCACAGCCGTGACAGTGTAAGCATGACCTTTAATAAGGCCATTGTCTAACTTCGCCTCAATCTCGTTTGGCTTTGCCTCGATAGAGCAACACATGAGAGACTGTCTTTCTTCCGCCTTGCACATCAGCTTGAACATGTTCACTCCCGGTTTAGGCTTCTGCAAGTCGAAGGTCTCTGTAACACCACCAGTGAAGTCTTCCATGGCCTCGCTGGTCTGTCCACCTTTCAGGGATTCATAAGATCCACATAGCCTTCAAGGCAAAATTTGTAGAATAAATGCTGGCAAAACGACAAAAAAATTAAATAAATAAATAAAATAAGAACGACCTAGCGCATAGCACCATACGGTCCCTTCGCAAGCCAAATCATCAAGGTACCATTAACGCATAAATTACAAGAAACATTGATATGGCAACATGATTAGCTTGCTGTTGGACGCGAAGAGCCTACTTAAGTGAGGATGTTCAGCCACCAAATACCGACAGGCGACAGCAAGGCCTGGCTACAAGTGGTTCCATTGAAAACATGCACGTAGAGCTCTGCTAGAAAATAGGAATAAGCTTGCTCTATTCTCACTGTGCAAAGAAATTCGCAGGTAAGCAAAAATTCGCAGGATAATGGTTAACTACATATATGAATGCCAAGGAAGAACATATGCAAAATTTTTCAATGCACGAATTTAAACACGGGCTGCACCTCAAAAAACTTACTTGGCATATGCCTTCTCCAGAAGAGCAGACCAATACTCATTATTTTGAGCGGAGTGCAGAAAGACAAGCTTGTTGTTGTAGGTCGGTAGGCGATCATCTACTGTCACTTCCTCCCAACGGCCATACTGCCAGAACCGGAATCGGACGGCGCCACAGTAATCCGGGCTATCGAACTCTTGGTCTTGTGGCACTACCTGGTACAGGAGCCCCTCGTACTGGGTGAGGGCAGCCACCGCAGCGAGGAGCCAGCAGTCACCCAGCATTCCTTGCGTGATATCAAATCGACTCGCTCCCCCGACGAACATCTTTGCATCCTTTGTTATATCCTAAAAGATCAAAAAATCGTATAAGGTCATGCTAAGAATTAGCTGAATGGATTACAAAATTAAGAAGTCAACACAGGCAGAAGTACACTCTTTAATAAAGGCAGCATATTTCCAGGCTAGGAACGGGTAGTGTAAGCAAATAAGCCCAACATAAACATTGCTAGAAGTTAGTGGTCTCTCAGCTGAGATGGCTTCGCAGTGTGCTTTTAGCCGCGATTCTCATGCCCATGTCAAGGCGACCGATTCAAACAGGGGAGCGAAAGCAAGGCATGGTTACGCACACTTGACAAAATGGTGGTAGCCACTGGGGAATAAAGACGAGATCGGCGAGGGATTCCCAGATTTGCTGTAATTAAGAGACCTTTCAAAATTCAATTTTCTTACAAAATCGCTCTACAAACTCTTTCAAGGTCTTCTCGTTCCAGTGTCTCACCGGTTTATGACGGAGTGCTTACCTCAATCTTACATAGTTGAGAGCATGTTTTATACTTTAGTGTCATTTGTATCGCTTTTGTCTAATCTGCGTGTGACCTCTTGCGAAACACCACTCTCTTTATGCACTTCGTCATATTCGTTGCTTTTTTCCCCCGTAGGATCACATACCATGCCAATCTATGGCTCTTTCTGCCATCATGTGGCTCTAAAGCTACGCTGAACTCGAGATCCTTTCATCATCTCCATGCAAAACTACTTATCAATTTAATCAGCATGTAATTCGTTTTTCTTCGGCTTGTGAGGATTGTAGCACACAAGCCCTAAAAACGGATATTTTCTTGGCCGCACATGATGGAACCAGCCTATCTTAACATATTCCACTAGCAGCCAATGCTGGGAAAAGTCATGTTAACGTCAGCATACTCACTACACTCGCCGGGGAATCATCGCCACCGTTGAAATTTTTTTTATTTTAACCTTACGGGCCAAATAAAAAAAATAAAAAAAAAAAAAAAAACACAAGCACTACTCATTTCGGCGCATTGTCGCTATTTGATTAACTTGTCTCACACCTGCTAAAAATTGTGCATCTTTCACGCTATTCGCGTCTCTTCTCACCGACGCAGATGTCTACTATAGCCGGAGTCATCTTTCTGCAATTGGCTGTAGTAGCGAGTTCGCAGCAGTAAACCACGTGAACTTTCTTACGAAGGGATAAAAGTTACGCACGAGCATGTGCTACAGCTTTCCACAACACCAGTTTCACTTCCAAAAATTTTCCGCCTTCATTCAGTACCCATTTATCACGGACATTTTTTAGGAGATAGGCAAATTTTTTTCGCTTGACCTTAGCAGCTTTGAACTTGGATAATATGAGCTTACTTCTTCTTTTCGGTCACCGGAGATCGCCATTGTATATCGCCGCACTTAACCCTTCCCCTATCTCGGTTTCCTACGAGCACTTACCTGTAGATAGGCCCTTATTACTATATTCGTATTATCTAACTCTAATACGGGTCCACTTTCACGGTAGCTTGGGAGCAGCTGTACCCCGGTGCGCGTTCACTTACCTATCTTACTCATGTGAGAAGTCGCTGATCTTCTTTGCGTAGAGCCAATAAACTCATGTATTTCTTCACAATATTCTTTCTTTCATCCATTGTTTTTTTTTTGCTTAGATAGATCTATCTCCATTTTTATCACTAATACTACATAACATAACACCGTCTTTATTAAGTCTCGGTAGCTCCACAACATCGTCGAACCTATTCCTTACACAAGATCCACACCCTCTCAGGCATTCCTCACCCCCATGCCGGAGGAATTCACACAGTTTCTCCTATCAGTTTTCGATCTCACACAGCCCATCACAGAACACGTGCTTTCCTTCCTCCAACCTTCTTTTGCGTTACAAAATCCACGTTTATTACTTGCAATTGTTGGGTTAAGCTGGACTTACAAGGTCTTTGACCGTACGTCAACAAAGCCACATCATGAGCCTAAGTAAAACCGGATTTTTAGAAACCTGTACAAAAAATTTACAAAAACCTCAAGCGAACTTATAACACCCGCGCACAGCAGCAAAATCGGCAACTTCTCAAAAAAGAGCATGATTACCTTTGGGCGCTTCCAAACAAAAGGCCTGGGAGGCTTCTTGGAGAAGAACAAATTATCGTCAATAGCTTGAAAGTGCGGATCTTCATAAAGCACTCCCTCCTTCAAGCAGTGCTTCTTTATGTCCTCAAACGATATTCCATCATGTGGCACTGCATCTGAGGGTTTTGCTGTAGCACTGATTGCTTTGTCTGCATTGCCTAAGTGGTAGCCACTGACTTGCTTTGCAGGGCCAGCTGAGTAGACTTTGCGAGTAGTAGTTGTTATGGACATAGCTGCTGCAATAATGAAAAATAAAAACCAATAAGAAACTATCTTTCACAATACATCACAAATCAGAACGCTGAAACTATTTTTCAAAATCTTTCCTCATCACAAATACTGTTATAAGAAGAATCAAGTGACTTTGCTTTTATCTTCCAGAGCATTTTCTGGTAACACAGAAGCGAAAAAAATGCTATAATAGAACCTTGCCATAGTTGATTGACCAGTTCTTTATGGAATTTTTTGTGATGAACGATGGCAGGCGCATCAAAATGTTTGTCATGATGAAAAGTGGAGCATTTGTAATACATGTTAGCCTTACAAACAATAAGTTGGTTCTGGAGAACTGTCCACTTTCACAAAAAACTATTTTTCTAGGCTTGAAATATAGCTTGTGTCGCCTTTCATAAACGCTTTTAAAATCTTGAAATATTGCTTGTACTGAAGGTAAGATCTGCAGCACTATGATAGCAAAGATATATGATGGATATGCCATATCAAAACTAGGTAAAGCGAAACTAAATATAGTTTGCTAGATCTTTATCGTTTACATATGAAACCTCAATATTTTTCTGCCACTGTTTTCTACAAGAAGCACAACAAAGAGTACTTGACTCTTACGAGCTTCTATAAGATGAACTATACTAGTTTAGATGAGGGTATGAGTAACCAGGCTAGGTTAAACATAGGCTCACATTCACTATTTGAAAAGGCTTGCAACTTTTTAAGCTTTTTGCAATAACAAAAACCATTGTAAAAAGAGTTATAAGAAAAAAAAAACAAGCTATAGGCTAGCCATTTAATTATTTGCAAGAGATTCTTCCAGTGTACAGCACAGCTGGCAATGCCCAAGTGATTTGGGGGCAAGCTGCTAAAACTGCGAGAATCCCCTATGAGAGCTTATGCTCTGGTGAGATGGTGCAATCCAGGTCTCCAGGGATTTCTAGTTCTTAATGGGACTCCAAGCAGTTGCTTGGCCAGTTAAGTCTCCAAATAAAGGTCTCTGACGAGTCTGTTGGCTGAGACGAAACATACGCAAGGCTAGCCATTTCAAATAAGCTATTCCATGGTTAATACATATATGAAGAATAGCTTCGTGAAATTCACTTTAACGAAAAACTTTCTAGGTCGCATTCTATTCTTTAAACACTGGGGTCCGGAACATAGCCTGGGTGCATCATCTAGACTTTTTTCTCCTCCCTGAGTGGGTACCCCACCTAATCCCATGGCTACTTCAGAGTGCCAAGAGGCCCTTTATCAATTGCTAATTAGCTCTAATTCTGGAGGCAGTTTGATCTTGAAGATAAGGAAGGACACCGAATTAATTTGCAAACACAATAGTTTTTATTGTCCCTGTAGGTCAACTCATAGTCTCCCCATAGGGAAAAAAGAAGGACTTTTCTCTATAACACAACCCAGCAAACAATGCCAAGCCTATTCACTAACCCAAAAATAAGCTGTTCAGCAATCATTCTAGGTGTTATGGTTGTTTTTTTAGTGCCTTGGAAGACCAGAACAGGTTACCTTGATGAAACTACCTATGCAACAGGATTTACTTAACCTTTTTCTCCACAGCTTTAGCGTGAAGCACATATGACTATGCCATATACTAAACCGTGCGCTTCCGACAAAAACTTTGACAGCCACTCATTCCTTACAATAAAAATCATATATTTACCTCAAAAGAAAAATGTCAGCACTATAACTTGGCCATATTTCACATCCGCTATCATCATTACAATACAAGTTGACAACCATTCAATTATCTCAGGGACTTGGCTTGTAAAACATTTTATCTAAAAGACTGGTGTTTATTGAAAAATCATCGAGATGGACAGGACAGAGGGGTGAAACAGTCAATGTAAAAACGCTTGCATAATCACAGCAAACAACTCACAATAGGACCAACCGTTATTATTTGAAAACCCAGGATTAGCACGGAAAGATGACGACCTCAAGGGAACTCAGAAAGCGATTACTGAAATAAAAATAATGTTAGCAAGAACAGTATAACAAATCCTGAAGTTGCAATACATCAAATGCAAGATTCAAATTCATTGTCTTTAATTGAGACATGAACTAAGACTCCCAGGCTACGTAACAAGTACATAAAGAAGAAAAATATTCTTGAAAATGCGAGTCTCAGGGACATGACAATGAGTCCAACTAAATCTTTGATTCAATGACTGATCTCAACTAGAATTGCAAACTCGTAAGTAATACTCACATACAATTTACTAAAAGAAATCATGCTGCTATGCCTGAAGTTCTGGTAAATCAACTGCAGATGCACTAAATGTTACACTTTTAAGAAGATTTACTAGTGAGACATATTTCCGAAATAATCATAATTCAAAAGCTTTACAGATAGTCTTTAAGGGTTCAAATTTTTAATTGCCAAAAAAAGCATTCAATGAAAGGCATAGGCAAATCTTGAGCAGGTAGCCATGCCTTCCAAATTTAGAAGCTGAAATCTCCTGCACCGCTATGACACGTGCTGTCAGACAAGGTCCCCCAAAACCCAATAAAATCAAGAAAATTGAACGCCGTCCTGAGCTTTCCTAGATTAACAGCCGCTTTAAAACTTGAATTCTACAAACAGACGTAGGCTGAATACAGAACAAACGTATCGAGTTTTGAGGACGAAGCCAGGGATCCCTGATGATAAATAATTTAGCATGATCCAGCCAGTAGTCAATACTAAAGATATCCTATGCACACAAGCTCACTGATCTTCGCTTATGAAGCGGAGAAGTGTCTCCTTTTCTGTAGTGATGGAATATTGATGTCATAAAGAGACGCGCTTTACCGAAACTTTAGTCCGTTGAAAACCGAGCCAAGGTTCAACGACACAATCGTAAAGATGAGAGATAAAATATATTTTACAAATCCAAATTTAACAAAGGAATGTCAAACCTTATAAGTTGCAACACAGTGCACTCTAAGCTTTGAATTGCTGGGTTGCCACGAAGCTCCTACACAAGTAACAAGTGCAGCAAGGTCAGTACCTCGCGGCAATAACGCTGTGTACTCCTTGGTTGTTGGCACGCCCCACAAACCCACTCTCCTCCGTTAAGCCTGACTCATGGGCTAGGTCAAGCACGCGTCACGATATTTTGCACCTGGGGCCCAGTCTAGGGTTGCCAGGTGGGACCAGGGGTTTGGAGTTGCTAAGAAGTGGCTAGGATTTTGCTGATTCCCTCTACAAGCCACAGACGCAGTGACCCTTGGCGTTAAAAAGCTGATGGAAAACAAAGCAAATTAATGACATCAAGCAGTTGGAACTGCTTATGTTTGCAGCGCTTTGATACGAGTGCTGCTCTTGCTTATCCGGATCGAAGGAAGGCATTTAAAAGCCAATATCAGCCATCATTTATAGAAACCATTTATGTTGAGGGACACACTCCTAAAATGTATGAAACATATTGCAAGTAGTGGTTTTCAGTAGCAAGCTTGACGCCTTGATGTGCCATAATAAATATTATCTAGTCAATCTATTTCCTTAAAAGACACCTGCACATTAACTCTTTAAGTCGCTCCATTCTGATCTCTCAAAGCTTATCTCAAACGCATAATATTTTTAGGACTACTCTCACTTAAGCCGAATCGAATGCGGCATTCAAGAACTCTTACATACACACACACATATATATATATATATATATATATATATATATATATTTATACTTTATATTACTGATTACTTTCTCATGTGCGTATACTGCGAATGGATACATAACAGCAAAAAAACATATCAGAATTTGAGAACTCATTAAAGGCGACTCTGGAGAATCCAAAACTGTCAGGTGACTGCATAATTATTCAGGAACCACAAGTCAAGACTCTGCCAAACTAAACCTGACCAAATTCTCACCACGTAAGCCCTACGTGAAAATAATTCATAAGAAACTGCAGGAACTGAACATACGGATCAACGCCCAGTAAATGTTATGCAACAACCTAACCTAATAACGAAACGAACATGAAACAAGAACAAAATCCTATAGAGATGCACAAGTAGCTCGCCAATAGTTTCATACGACCGTCTGGTCCTCTCCGCATTAAACCAAAAGAAGTGATGATAAGAGGCATCACAAAGAAAAGTTTCTTCAACATGGTTTGTTTATCGAGAACTGATTTGCATCGACACAAACATAACAACTTAACAGACAGAACAAATTCCTTTACCAAAGATAACACTGAACAAAAAATAATAATCACAACCATAAAACTAGTACAAGTCAAACGCGCTTGACCCGCTCGTCAACAGAACTCATAGGATACAATATTTAAGTCTGGAGGTATTTCCCAATAGTTCCTTCCGGTGGACGATAGACGTGCGGTATAGCCTTCACTTGAACTTTGTTGAATGCATACTTAGGCATACCAACATTCTTATAAGAGTTGATTAAACGGGTTCCCTGGCTGTCAAAAAGCAGGAGGATTAACACTTGTCAAAAGAAACAATTACGGCAAAACAAAGATGCAGCATGCCTACACACATATATTCATCCATCCATCCATCCATCCATCCTTCCATCCATCCATCCATCCATCCATCCATCCATCCATCCATCCATCCATCC
>QQSS02215838.1:0-10000 GCA_003687565.2 Craspedacusta sowerbii
ATTTATGAGCTAGATTATGTTTTTCATTTTGATTGGTTAATTTTTTTCATTACCGAGCATAAATAAATGTGAAAGAATGAAAGAAAGAAAGAAAGAAAGGCAAATATTTTTAAACAAAAGCCATCATGTAGTTGCTCATCATCTCTGCAACAGACAGGCAGATGAGAAGGCCAATATTCAAGCTGACTTGGCAGGTGACAACTCGACGGCAGATGTCGTCATTATGCTCAGTTACAATCTGAATGGTTACAATCTAGGTTTCACTGGTTGAGCATGTAGTTATTACATCCACCTTACTAATCTACTTAGTGCCAACCAAATCTTATTTCAGATCGTTATTTGTCGCTAATTTTTGCGTTGTGTTTCAATATCAGTTCTGCGTTTTATTATTATTATTTTTTTAATAGTTGCATCCACGTAAATCCTGTCCGCATATATTAATACTAACTTTCTTGTTTTAAGTAAATTCCTTTCGCGTCTTTGTATTAGTGTTACTTACCCAAGTATTTGAGTGTTTCTGCTCTACATTAAGTCCAGTCTTGCATGTCTCAGTATTAGTGTAAATTATGTTTCCGCATTATATCTTATTGCTTAGGATTGCTATCTTCCGTTTTGGTGTAGATAAATTTTGAGATCAGTAATAATGTTATATGGCTATACCTGGGAAAGTAAGGTTACTTCGGAGGTCAGGATTTTTTAAGAGATAAAAGGTTTTTGCCAGTTATGGACGTCCACAACAGGGACCAAAGTAGACAACGGGGAGGGGAGTTAAAATTTGCCGAAAATTTGCGGACGTGTTTATGGATGACCCCAAACCCCCTAGAAAGCAAAGACCCATTTGAATCTTTCTAAGGAATTAGAAAGAGTGGCCCTCTTTCCTGATGTGCCTGTGGTGGGAATTGCTTGCATTCCGTTGGAAAGTAGCTCTCCGTCTAGGCACAGGTGCTCAAGAGGTCCAAGTCGCAATTTTGCGATTCGTCATGAAAAAAAGGAAAACAAAATAGTTTATCAGCAAAGGCATAGATCAGAAAGAAAGTCAAGAAATGAAATCTACAATTATACTCGAGGAGACGTTTTCAGCATTAAAAGGAATCGTCTCTCACACAGAAGAGAGAGTTCTATAGCATTCACGAAGCGACTATTCAGGGTCTATCAGATCCTTAAGCAATCCAAAAATTTTAAAAAAAGTGCGAAAATTTACAAATTCGATTGCACAAATACGGGAATGTAGTCCTTAAATTCATGCAGAGAAGAGCGCAATATACCAATAAATAGCACCTTGAAGACTAGCTGCAATACGTAAGGCATTATATAAGAAACTTTTGACTGCTCTCTAGATGACAGAGGATATACTGTGATTGGAGAGCAGATATTATCATCTATTGAAATTTTCGGCGAATCTCTCCATCCAATTTTTATCTTTCTCTATCGATGCGTTTTCGATAAGAAGGCCGAATGAAGTCTTGCGTGCGGATGCTGGGGTGAAAACGCCAACTAAATCCACCTGTCTTCCAGCAGTTGCCTCAAAAACTTAGCCAAAGTGATGAACGGATTATTCACAGGATTGAACCAGATGCACTCACAAAACATTAAATAAAGGAAGGCTGGTCAGTGTTAAAGAATATGCTCTGTTCTGCTCAGACTTTCGATGGCACACTACAACCCCCAAAACATGGTTCACTTCGTGCTTGGCAGCCGTTGAAGATTGATACCGTATCAAGGTTTTCTTTACTACTAGTACAGGGAGTCTTGTATCGTATTTAAGGTGTTTTTTTTTCTACGCCTGGGCTCTAGTAAAACCGTTTGGCTCAATGGCAGGCGAGTTGTGACACGTGCGACAGCGCGAAAGTCGTGTAGCAAGGGATGTTACGCAAAGGTCGCTGGCAACAAGTGGAAATTGTGTCCCTACACCAAGTGAGATTCTCCAACATGTGACAGCCAGCGATACCCCACTGCTTTGTTGTTATCGAGAGCTGTTATTGTAGGCGCCCCTGCCAACCCACGGGCTTTGCATGTTGTTGACGGTTGTTAATGCAGGTGTAATAGGTCCGGCTCTAGCCAACACCACCAAAACCAGGACAACACTGTCAAATATTCACGCTGCATTTGCTGCTGTAATAAGATCACTTTTAGCTGTGGAAGTATCTCCTATTTTCTGCACATGTCGATTCAAAGGTAGGGGGAGGTTAACTTAAAAAGCAACAACAACAACAATAACAACAACAACAACAGCAACAACAACAAGAACAACAACAACAACAACTGCAATCTCTTTTTCTCCATTAACTCAAATTACGAATTTCTACAAAATCACCAGATATAAAATAAGTTATCAACTGCGAAATTTTTTTTAGTTTTATTTGTTTTTTTGTTTTTTGTTTGTTCTATAGTTCACAATTGTTTCATGTCGAATTTGTAGGCAAAGGATCTGGCTAATAACCATTTTTTTTTACGATATACAATATTACATACGCATTTGATTGAGAAGGAGACATAGAGCCAAAGAGCTTAGTTATTGTCCCTGGGACTCGCGCCCGCATCAAGGTAGGTACATCGTTATTAAGAAAGCAGTGCACGAAAGTCTGATATGTGTTCGTCTACAAGAAAGCGACTCGCCAAGCCTCTTGGTGCGTGCAAGTTCATTAGTTTCCGCCTCATCATTTCGCAAGTTGCTTGGACTCCATGTCGGAGTTTCCACAACCAGTCCTAAACGTGATTAGCGGCAAATGATTTGAATGAAAGATGCCGGATGTAAACCCATGACAGTGGCTTCTGTTGAGTCTTTCCCATGACAGTGGCTTCTGTTGAGTCTTTCCCAGTAGGATGGTCTCGGAGCTGGTTCGTTTACAGAGCTCTTCATGTGTTTGTAAAATGTTCTTCACTGCGGGAGTGACCAAGCGGTGCTGGGCATCAAGCTTGCAACAGAGATGACCGTGTGCACGGAACAACGGCAGTAGATGGAGATAGAAAGGTGGGCACGTCTCTGGCGTGGGCATGGCTAGAGTGGGTTCTGTGTTTGAAGTTACATGTCCCCAGATTGCTGGCTTCGGGGTTCTGAGGGATGCGCCGACCCAATACTAAGTCGTTAGTGTCCAAGCCCCGGTGTTGTCATTTGTGCTGTCATTTTTAGTATCAGCGCAAGGGCTGGTTGTTGCGGGTTCTTGATTCCCAAACCACCTTAAGTGAGGGGTTTGAAAAGATATTTAATTTTTTAACTTTTAATTTTTAACTTCTTCGGCTGCTACTTCTGGTGCTGTTGCCATTACTATTACTATCACTATGTTTTGATCAAGATCCATCGCCATGTATATCGAATCTTCCCATAACTAAACAACTCCAAATATGCACTTAACGCGTCAATTAAAATAATAGAATCTCCGTACGTGTCAGGTAGTTTCCTGACTGCAATATAAATGTGTTAAGATACGCCCGAAATATAATTCTCTGCCAAGCGAGGAATATAATTCGATTTAATTGATATGTACATAAAGACACGGTTAGTTCCTGAGTCATGCTTCTTATTGAGCAACCAGGAAACCAGGAACTCTCTTGTTCAATCATGGAGCAATCCATGACAATAGTGGTTCCTGTCTATATATTGACCTACAGCTTCGCGCCGCGGCCTGGAATATGTTAACATCGTACTGCCAAGCGAGTCACAATTCCCTGACCAATTTTCCGAGGGTTGGTCTACAAAAGGTATTCCCGCATCGTAAATAACTGTAGCCGCTTCTTTAAAGGACCTGTTCTTGCGTTCTTAGATTTACAACATACACCATACGATGAACATGCAATAGACAATAAAAATAGATATAGAAATAAACAGACGCATACAATTACAGTATGATAATAAACATAAATGATTAAACAATAAACAAGGATTATATAAGAAAATGCACTTATCAAAAATTAAAGAAACAAGAAAATTGAAGAAAAATAGAACCTCTCGTGTGGAGGGGGAATTAACTAAACGTGAACCTCAATTGAACATAAATCCTCAAAATAACCGCTTGTACCTACCAGAAGAAGAACTATACCCAGCAGCACCTTGTGATGAACTGCACTTCATGAACTGGACGCAAAGAGAAAATTTCTGCCGTCAAATCACTGTCTCCGTCACTACGAACGCGCAAAAGAATTTTGCATAATTATTCAGCATAATCAATCAGCACGAACGTTAGGCAGAGAGAACGGTAGGACAACCTTCTCCTCGCTGGCTTACAGTGACAAGTGTAAGTACGGTAGAAGGAGTGCTAAAATGCAATGCATTCTCACAAGAATGGATCACGGCGTATATGCTGTCAGAAGAAATACAGCTGGAGAAATTCTCAATTCATAAATGCCGTCGTAGGAGCTGTGTTCTGCTAAAAGCAGCGTTTCTTCACAGACAGTTCTTGTCCCCGTTCTCTTCACAGAGAAACGTTTTGAACCCTACAAACAGTAGTGCATGTCCTAGGTAATTGTAATCAATTCTAAAAAGTCAACGCAAACCTTTAGGACTCCTGGTTCGAAACAAATTACATTTTGTGCATGGATTTTCTCGATCGCTCGAGGCTCGAGTTATTATGAATTAGAATTGGATTGCAAATTAGATTACAGCAAACACCAAATTAGAATACTTCAAAATTTGAGCCGTTAGCACTTGAATTCGACTAGGGCATAATTTCTCGCAAGATATTGTGGGTTACTTCTGTCCAAGAAAAATTACCTGGCCTTATTTCCGACGGCAGTTACCTCTGAGAGCTGCTCACAACATGTTTATTTGCTATAACCTGAAACGAAGAAACATCGAACTTCAAGTAGGTTAGACCTGGTTTCCACAAATGCTAGACATCGTTCTTGGGATTTTAGGCACTTGATGTAACCAAAATCATTTTAAATACTGGCGCATATCGGAGCAAGTCAAATGTTCTTTCAATAAACCCTCGCAGAAGGTGTAGCAGCAGCTGCATGCATATGTGAGTAGTTCTATACGCAGTCAGCTCTACCACGAAGCCTGTCCTGTCAGTCCCCTGCTGGGTGAAAACCAGGTGACGCCTTTCAAGCTTTATTTACTGCTCCGCGAGTTTTCGAATGCATTCTGAGCCATTCACGATTACAGTAACGTTAACAGAGTTTGATATATACACCCACCATTGATTTTCAGTAGCATGTTCTTGAGGAAATTCACTTTGTAAGGAGCGTAACCAAGCCGGCTTAACGACCAAGGCGAGAAATAGGTGCCAGCGTAGAAGCAAAAACTAGGTGATGTGCCCAGAGATTACTTGCAGTGAGCTTGGACAAGAGTTCGAGAGAAGTTCTGTCAGAAAGACGTTTGGAATTTGCAGGGTTGATTCAAGATTAAGCTCAGGTGTGCAGCTTGCTATTTCGTCTTACTGGTAATTGATCTTTGTTTGGAGTACTACATATTTGGCTACGAACTAAGCTCTGCTCGCATGGTCTATGTGACCCATTCAATTTATTTTGGCGCCAGCTCTATGCGGTGCCATCTACTAGCAGGGTTTGTAAACTATTTTCTGTATAACATTGCATTCTGATAGGCGCCTTTTTCGAAGCGAGCAGATTTTGCTATTGCCATTATATCCAAGTCACGTTTTAGGTGGCTTGTCTTATACCTTTCCAAAGATTTCTTCTGTTTTGCCTGAGATTAACGTCTTGCCATCGGCACCTGCGTAATGACTATGTGATAAACTTTTTTTTTTAAACATAGGCATTAACTGTTTGTGGCAACAATCTCTCAAATATTTAATACAAAGCAACACCGAAAGCTAGATGCGGAGGAAAGTTTTATTTTCCAGGCATTAAGTTGCTGAACAGTCGGGTTGAAGGAGCGAGAGACGAAATTCAACACGGAGCCTTCCTATCCAAAGATTTTTAAAAACGAAATGGAAAAATAAACAAACTAATTAAAAGATTTTACATGAGATTTCCAACATTGACAAGGCGACCTGGCGGGGAGTGGGGTGTTAGGGTACAAAAAAGGGGGGTGTTTGGGCCCTTGAGTTTCCCCAGAACTAGCCAACCTCCCATCAGCTCACCTAAAACCTTTACACGTGCTCGTTCACCTTTGCACATCGGCGCTGAGATGACATGTTTGTGCTTGTACTGTCTCCACTCTTGCAATATAGCTATTCCAAACGAGTACAATACGATTGAGTAGGACAAGTAAAAACTCGGCGAGAATACAACAACAACAACAACAACAACAGCAACAACAACAACAACAACAACAACCTCTTTTTCCAAAAGTGCGTATAAAAAATTTACAAGGAAGTTATGAAAATACGCAGCAAAATGGGATAGAAGGCTCTTCTTCCCAAAGCTAATCAGAATTGATAAGTCCCAAATACTTCTTGAGAGAAGTATGCGTAATCAAATTTTAATAAAAATTAAAAACGTTAAGCACAACCTCGTTCACCAGCTTCGGTCATTGTTTAGGACAAATAGGAAAACGGGAAAACGGTTATCCAGTACTAACAGGCTCTACTCTTCAGAATTTCCCATAGCACGCGTGCTGATAATTGATCGTCACGTCACAACTATCTAAATATAATGTCGGTAATAGGACATTCCCACCGGTGCGACGCCAATGCGAACTTTTGTTGCTGATTGGCAATATGTACATGCTGAAAGTCTTCACCTTGAAGAGATACTTTTTATTGTTTGCCTTAAGTTTATTTGGCTAAATAACCTCAAAAAGCCTAAGTTGAAAGGAGTTTTAAAAAAGCTACAGGGTTCGTATGTCTTCGCGCAAGGACTGCAATGCGGGGTATGATAGTTAAAATGATCTATTAATTATGACCTCGCATATACAACACACATTAGAATATGAATTGCAATCACAGAGAGTCTAACGTGACCATCGGGATAACCTTTCGAATATTTGACTTAATCTAATCTTATAAACGGGCATGTTTTTTTTGTTATTCCGTGATGCTTGTCACACTCTTAGTATATGAAATAAAAAAGATACGATGTCATTCTTGCCCATGCATAAGGATGTGAAGGTCTCATAGGCTAAATATTTTATTCTGCCAGTGTACGACCAAAGACAGCGTACTTTTTTATATAGGGAAAATGGGTTTTCTTATAAACATATAGTTTTTGTGGATGCCATCATAGCTAATGTATAAGTTATATTTTTTCAACTTCTTCTTGAAGACAGACTAGCCACATCATATAAAATGCGTAGACTTGTTAGTCCAGATGCTAATGAAATTATGACATGGGTCTCCTAGATGGCCACTAGCATGAAGCTCCATAAATAGATTTTACCGTTAAAAAGGTTTTTTTATTTATCATCAATGCTTGCGAAGTACGGACGATATTTAAGAAGATCTTCCGCAGATGACTTCGACCACCTACTCGTAATTCCTGTAAGGCGAAATGATTATGACGTCATTTCTGAAATGGAGCACTCTCCTCCGTAGGTTACAACAGCAGCAGGTGTTCAACTGACATTCCCATTAAAGAAAATGGGGAAACAACAAGTGTCAGTGAGCGGCCTACGTTGTTGGCACACAATTGATCTGAATAAGTGTGACAGATTTTTAGAATTACTTTGTTATTGAAGTACCTGGTTTGTTTTCCGTTGCGAGTTATGGCTAGGCTGTAAGCCATTTCATGTAGGCACGTTGCGAAGGATATAAGCGGGTTTTAAAGGTCTTGCATTGCATTCTGATGTCACACGAGTGATTGGTGGCTTCTAGCAACTGTTTCCTTAAAAATAAATGAAAAAGGAATAGACCTCTACTTTTCAGAAAGATGCCAGTATGTAAGAGCGAACTTCCATGCGCTGGAGTGGTCTTTAAGTCTGATGCCTTACACGTTTAGCTAAGTCCGAAGTTCTGGTCCTGAAAATAGATACAGCCTTTACAACATCAGTGGGAACACGTCCAATAGAAACTTATGGATGGGAATTAGAAACCAGTGTGCAAAATACTCCTTTAGAGATAGAGAACAAAGGTAGAAAGGGCTTAGGGTTTTTGAAATTTGGACCCAAAGAGCATTGGATTGACACCAACCTGACGCGCAAGGCAGTTGTTGTACTCCCACATGCTATACGTACGTTACAGCTTATAATCCTTGCGTGACAAGAGACTATGTAATTCCTGGGAAAAGGTAGTGCTGTGATTAAGGTATGGAGAGTGGAATTCCCCTTGAACTTCTGATGAATTGACCTCCGAGCGACTTCGAGCTTTGCGATTCTTTATTTAGCAGTCTTTTCTCAGTCTCAGTCGAGTCTCATTGTTTTGACGTAGTTTTGGAGTCATCCCTTAATGTCGCTGGTTTCTCTCTGATATGCACCTTTCTTTCAAGGTTTAAAGATATCTAGTGTTAGTCACATTATAAAACCCCGTCTCTTGCTACAAACGCTCAAAGTATCGGAATAATTCTTACCACCTAACAGTTGCCTGGTGTAAATGCTTCTTTAGAGATCCAATCTTTCTTGAAGTTCCCCGCTGTGATGCGGCAAAAAATGACGCCCGCAAAGGTTTCTGAGGGTAGAAATACTTGAATGAAGTCCGTTCGCTTCGCAAATGATTAGAATCACAACGTTGGATTGCTCGATGAACCATGCAGAGTGCTTTCGAAGAAATTTTTTGCTCAAACGAACAAATTCAGTAGATGCAATTTGAAAATAAGCTTTTCTTTTTGTATTTGTATTTGCAGTTAGTTATTCGCCATCGAAAATATTACAAACATAGGGTAATACACTTCGTAATGCATAAAAATAAGACAGTTGCAATTAGTCCAGTTTACTTGCTTCCGGGCATGGATCCCCTAGAAGACCGTGGGTCTTTTCCTGGGGCACCATTAGCAGAGTTTATACTCTATACGGACTTTTCTTAAGGGCTTCATATAGTTAGTGTTTATAGGGAAGCCTAATGAAGGAGATATACCAAGCTTATGAGGCAAAGGTGACTTCGGCAGTTATCCTTCTTTTACGCAGTAACGAAGCACGCAGGAATAGAAAGGCAAAAGCACAAGATTGCGTAGCAAAAAAAAAACTTCTTTTTTGAACTAGCCTAATTAGAAATTTCCGAAAATAGCGGAAGCCCGGATGATTTTCTTAATTTTGCAGGGGTGGTACGTACTTAGACATGTAGTTCCTCCCGTCCTGTGCTGGGCATGGGGTGTCAAGTTTGCTGCAGAGCGCTCGATCGATTGCAGCATTTTCAGGTTCGTCCCACGCGGCCTCGATGAATGTTCGAACAGCAATAACAACAACAACAACAAAAACAACAAAAGCAGCAGCAACAACATCAACAAAACCATTTTTATTTTGTTTTTAAATCGTTAAACCTATTCACTCACATTGAGTTATAAAAATGCAATCCTTCCAAAAGGTCGCAGAAGTACAAAGTTTGAAACAATTTTAAGAATAGAGACAACTTATTTCAATTTCGAAGACATGTTTCGGTAAACAATTACCATTGTCAACCAGCATAAAGTAAATCTCTGCACACTATTTAAAAAAAACTTGTGTACGCCTCCTTTTTATAATTAGTATGCAGCGATTTACCTTATGCTAGTTGAAAATGGAAATTATTTTCCGAAACATGTCCTCAAAATTGAAAAAAGTTGACTTTATTCTTAAAAATGTAATTATCTTCAGAGTTCTGACTCTGTAATTGTCAGATCAAGGATCAAATTCAAACTATATTAAAGCATTCGAGCTTTGCTTCGCCGATGCGAGAATTTCGATCGTACTGTTTCCGTTCTTCTGAAGGATTCCTGACCTGCTAGCTTATTCTGTCGCTTTGATTAGACATCCTTGGACGAGGCAATTTTTACTCGTCACCTCCCGCCAACCGCTAATCTGAATTAGATGACGCCTAATAATAATTCGAGCTTTGTTGAAGCTGAGAAAAGGCAGCTTACCGTGACACTTCGGGTAATGAGCTTACGATGGGTCGCTAAACTGGCCGCAAATTGCAACTGAATGAGGGCTGGCCAAAGTTGGTTGTTCGGCCATTTTAGTAGGTGATTAATGGAA
>QQSS02215849.1:0-11076 GCA_003687565.2 Craspedacusta sowerbii
ACATACACACACATATATAAACAACGGTATGACTGCGACACCTGATTGCTTGCAAACGTACAAGTGATATGAGCGATGCTAACACGGGGAATAGGCTCATATATCTTGAACTCTAAATGACAAAACTGCGTGACAACAATAATGCGCCACAAAAACGCAACACAAAAGGCCGGCCGAAGATTTCAACTGTGCGATTAAAGAGCTATAGAAGATACCAACACTAGTTGCAGCTCTTAGTTTCATTTACACACAACTGCACCCGCGATGACCATACATCGTCTACGCAAGGTAACAATAAAGGACTCTTTTCAAATCAGCCCAAATGTTCTAGCATAAAGGACAGAGTTTTTCTACCCCGAGTTCATTCATATTCTAGCATTAAGAACAGAGTTCTTCTACCACAAGCTCAGAAATCGTGTATCAGAGCAACACGAGAAAGCTAGATCCTTTTTCACAATTCCGGAAATGCAAACAACCGGCGAGCTATGGTGACTTAGTTACGTAAAAACATTTGTCTGAAATCAGCATTGCTCTTTCCGCGTTGCTCGCTCCCACTGTGATCATCAGAGATATCTACAGACTCTACGCTGGTCTTCTCAGATGTTACCGCTGGAATGAGAGGTTTACAAACGGATCGAGGAACCAGAGACACCTGCGACTTCGCTCGACGACGTCTGGAAAAGAAAAGTTTAGATTTAAAAAGAGCGCTCGGCTGCTGCAAGAATCGTCCTTTAAAATTTACAACACAACAGAAGAGGCGACAAATTATCAAACGAATATAAGCTTTCACACAGCCAAAGCAAGTAAAATGCAGCGATACTCGCCGTACCTGGGTTAGCTACCATAAAAAAATCGAAAATGATCATTTTATCAACCGACTGATAACCATGGTCATTGACTGACATCAAAACCATCGAAAATCCCTTATAGCCAATGTGCGGATACCTCACACAACTAATATCTACGCGTCCATCCATCTTAAACGTAATGAAGAGCCGCCAGTCGCGAATCCTCATGCACGGATGCACCGGGCATTGTCAGGCGGGTTTCTGTACGGTGAATTGTCAGGCGAGTTTCTGCATGGTGAATAGTCTGGCGAGTTTCTTCCCTGTGCAATGTATCTGCACTGTACACGTAAGGCAGACTGATTGAAGACTCGATATTCAAGGGCCGTAAGTGTAGTTAGTGGACCGATGAGAAGCTTAGAAGCCATGAACTACTGTTGGCAGCCTAACCGCCTCTTTGTTCGGTGTCACGATAAGGCTGTTTGGCTATCAACCACGGCAAAAAAAATTATACGAGACAAAGCCATGAATTTGATCGTCTATAGGTCATGTAGCTCACTTGAAGCCCCCTTTCAAAATTGCATTTTAATCTGTACCTTTAGCCACGTTTAACGAGTGGCACCTAGATTGAACAGTTATTTATACACTACAAATTAATGGCTATAAAATTAATGGTACATTCCAATGACTCTTACATGCTCACTTATCATCGTCTCCGCACGTTCATACATGCAGGACGCCTGAAGATGCAAGGTAGATCACAGTGACAGTTAAGAATTACAGACACGCAGCAAGAAATTGTCTACACTTAATTGTCTGCTAATAAGCATCTAACTTTTAAACCCTGGCAGTTGAATGATCAAGCATCTTTTATTTTTTTAGATGGCTTTTGATCGCAGAGAAATTGGCTCGCCGAACTGCGACAATTTTAAATTTTTTTCCCCCAAACTGCTCGCCTGACCCCAGCGCAGAGAACCGAGAACGTCATACCCGGTTTCCATTTCAGCGTGCTTCTGTTGACCGAGGGTGGGAATTAAATCTGACTTTTGCGCACGCGGCTTTCTAGCAGGTGGGTTTGAAATCGCGACGTTAACCTTCCGTCCTCCAAGAAGCTGCTGATCGAACTTGACGAGAGCTGCCTTGGCATCAACCTACAACAGGCAAAACAACAGATGATTCTCTGCACATCAGAAAATCCTGAAAAAATTTGACAGACACGCAAAGATCACACAAAAGCAGTGGCGCACTTCAAGTATAAATCGTGGCTAAGAGAAGCTTCAAACGCAGCTAAGCATGACAGGCAGCAAAACGAATAAACAAAGACAAAAATCTGTTTTACTCCTCACTTCAGTTTCGTATTCAACGTAGGCAAATCCTTTGGATTTCCCAGAGCGATTTGTGACGAGACGAGTCTGTTTTACATTGCCAACCTGAAAAGAATGCAGGGCAAACACCATGAAGAGCTTGCTGTCTCACAGCAACAGATTAAAAAAAAAATATTCAATTAAATGGCCAAAAAAATAGCTGCTTTTTTTCGAACGTGGCGAGTAATCTAGTTCGATAAACTGAACTTCTACTACCCAAAGTTCTATTAGCTAAAGGTTGATAAGACTACGAGCTTACGCTCGATTAGCCGAAGTAAGGTCAATTTTGGAAAGGATGTGCCGTACCTGCGAGAAGTGATCCTTTAGCTGTTCCACAGTGAGCTCGAAAGGCAGGTTCGTAACATACAACGTACATTTATCCAACGTAGTCGGGAACTAAATAAAGGTAAGCACCAGCCATAAACTGCGGTAAAATAAGCGCTCCTTGCAGTGCCACGAGTATTGAAAGATAAAATACGAAGTCAATAAGGCGACACTTTCACTGAAACAGGCTACCTTAAACTTTGTAGGGTGTGATCTTTTGTCGACACAAGGAGATACAAAGACAGGGCGCCCGCAAAGGTTTTCACGGTCCATCTTCAAGGCGACGGCGACAGCTTCCTGATAAATGAACACGCAGAACAGACCTGACTACAGCGAAGACTGCTACAAGCCTAGCATAACCATCCAACATAAAAGCCATAATACACTACACATAATTACAGCAGAAATTGTCATCAAACGTCACAAGAACATGCTGATCACAAACGTTTACTCCACTAACGGCCGGTATTCATGCCGCAGGAAGATTGCGATGAGATCGATAAGAAAACGATCTGCATGTCTACGAAGAACTGCGCAATGACGAGAAGAGAACATGGATTACACAGGAAAAGGTCGGACGAACAAAATAAAATTGTCCCAAACTCCACCAACCGCCTCATTTGCCTCGCACGAAATGTCCTACCCAGTGGGCAGTGTTCCCGACCAAGGAAAAGCGCTACCCAGCGCGCTGGCCTTTACCAGAAAATGAAAAGCCTTAAGCAGAGCGTAACGGTCTCAAGCAAGCAAACCATGCAAAAGCAGCAGGCGTCTGCACTAATCTGCTCAAGGAAGAAGAGAAAACAAACCAAACAAAATCAAGCGAAGAAAATACTGGAGCACTAGGCACAATTAAACCGGTGGATCCATCATAAAAAGATTTCACAGGCATTCATTATTAGGTACACAGAACCAGCGAAATATTCGAAACGTACCTGCGACTTGAATTGCAAGTACGCGTAACCTTTTGATTTTCCAGCTTTGCTTGTAACGATTTCCACTGTATCGATCTCCCCGCACTGGCATAGGATTGAACAAAATACAGACTGTAAAACCAGCTTTTAACGCATTCTAACGCTGCAGCATATTGCCAAGCGAAACGATTCCACAAGGTCAACAGGAAGTGCACATAAACTAAATCGTGCTGCGATAGCGAGGCGGTCTTGTGATGCAGAAAGTAAAACGGTACGAACCTTCGCAAAGTGTTCCTCAATATCTTTTTCTTGCACTGAGAAGAGCAAATTGCTCAAAAACACGGCTAATTCGGGAGTAACATGTCTAAAGTCACATGACATACAGTTAAAACCACCAAGCTACTGCCAGGATAAAAGCAACATAAAATATTTATGTAGCATGTCTTACGTTGAATACTGTGTGTGTGTGTGTGTGTGTGTGTGTGTGTGTGTGTGTGTGTGTGTGTGTGTGTGTGTGTGTGCGTGCGTGCGTGCGTGCGTGCGTGTAGGAACACGCTCAACCAGCTACGCAATTATCGCAGGAAATTCTCGCCGAAATAGAACAAATGCAAAATAAGGTCTACCAACCCTTGCTACATTTTTAGCGTAAATTTTTAGCATTTAAGTAACTTTATAATAGCAATTACCGCACGCAAGTCATACAAAATAGCATAATAGTACAACTACCACCTTACTTTTTTTCTTCGTCGCCATCGCAAGGAGCGTCGTTCGAGTCAAACTCGACTAAGTACCGCGCAGTGGACATCAGATGGGCCGTCAATAAAGCAGTAGCCGACAAATCGCTCGGCGTGGAAGCTGCAGGAGTGGCGACGGGCGCATGTTTAGATGAAGATAATTCTGGTGAGGCAGAATGATCAGTGGCAGTTTTAAGGTCGTCCAGCGGCTTGGCACCAGCCTTCATAGAAGAGATTCCGTGAGTGGATTTCGAAAGGTCGGCTGCTGGGAGCAAGCAAGCCTCTCCCGTATCCATCTCTTCACTAGATTTAGGTGCAATTAACGACATATCCTCTTGCTCGTCCAATTCCTCTGATATAACTAGGATTAAAAGTCAAACTTGAAGAAACTAAAGAAAAATCCCTAACAGTGTAACGCAGGACTAGATAGCTTATGCCAAGTTGGAAAAAATAAATAAATAAATAAATAAATAAATACGCCAAACGACAATAAACTCTTTTAAATTTGCTTTTTATAACCCCACGAGCACTACAACAATAAAGAACTTCAAACTCCACGCCATCAAAATTTGAAGTCCGTCAAATATGAGGAGGACGCTGCACTGTCGTCTATCGTGTACTTGTTAATTGGTAACGAAGATAACTTCCTAGACAAAATCTGACAGGCATACACAAGCGCAATGCGGACAGTGCGGACCAGCTTTTGGTTTACGAGCAGCAGCAGACGTAGCTCTGGTTGCCCATTCGCATACGTAGTGCGCAACGCCAATCCTACAAAAAGTTCTCCTTAAATTCATACCATTTGCTATGCCCTCAAGCGCCCACGGCTTGAGATTGCACTTAAACAAGCGTTTCATGTCATCAGCGTCTCCACTTTTTGGGCGGCCAGGTGATCTCTTCCCTAGTGTGAGCTCCCCGACAGAAGTTTTCTAGGCAGCCGCGACACAGGCATTTTACAACGTGAGCTAACGAGCAAAGCTGCTAGTCGGACATCAGGCAAAGTGTTAAGTGCAGCATTTTTATGGGCATTAGAGAGGACCTTTCTACCACCACCGGATGACCAGATGCTTTGCAGGCAAAGAGCATGGAAGAACTCAAGGACCTCTTAAGCGACGATGGCATGTGGTCCATGCCTCACACCCACACAGCAAAGTAGCGATGCACGCAGATATAAACCCAGCAAACTTTGCGGCTTCAGAAAAGCTGCATTTCATAAAACCCTGCGGTCTAACAATCTCCGTCGAAGCAGCGTTTACCCGGATTTCACGGCGTTTATATTGCAGCTGTCCAGCGGTATGGGCTGGTACTGCGAACCGGACGCGCCAAAGTCCAAATAACACGTCACGTCAGCTTAAGTTTCAGCTGTAAGTCCACGAGTAATCATAAAAAAAGTGCCATGTAGACGATAATTCATCGGCATCCCTGCGTCTGGTAGCAAGCCGTTCCGAAATGCATGCTTCACAGCTTGTAAAGAGTGGACGCAAATATCACAGGCGCCAGGACACAACAGTGCGTTACTCCGACAACTATGACGAAAAGGTCAGACTCACCACCAACAATAACGACGCCGGCTTTCATGTCAAGGTTTAACTCCTCTAGCACTTTGAAGGAAGTGCGACGGCATCCAAAGTTTCCACACGCTCTCCATTACAAGTCCCGGTTGATAGCAGGAATGGCTTTGGTGACGCCAAAAAAGGTTTCGGTGTTGTTCCCGGGCGTTCTCCTGCAACAACCTTGCGAAAAAGATCATGTCAATTGTACTACGACTTTCCCTAAAAGCACATCGAAATTCTGGTGCGACAAAGTCGACAATATTTTCGAGAAAGCGACTTGCATGATTCGGGTGTGCGGCTAACCGGCCACAGACAGCAGGGAGACGAGATTTCTATTCCCACAAAGTTGGCGGCCACATTCGCGCTAAACGGTGGTAACAATGCCAGAATCTTTCCACTGTTGCGGAATCGAGTAGACACTACCGACATGTCATGACGAATTTTTGAAGTTGCTGGGTCAAAACGTAGCCACCGGTAAGCAATACGCCCGCATTTACATGATCAGGTCCCGTTGGCTCATTTACTTATAGACAGTTTCTTATAGCTTTAATGATATGTCGAAGAAGGAGGGACGCAAAGGGTGAAGTTATAAGTTGAAGTATAAGGGACGTAAAGGTTGGGAAGTAATGGTAGCCGCAATGCAAGTGCTAATGTGGAATGGATCTGTTGGGTTGAAGCAGCCTAAACACTCCTTGATATGTTCCGCGCAAGGAGTGAATCCATGAATCCAGCCATGATCTTTAACGTGGCGCTCTTTCTCATACATAACGGTTGTAACAATGCAAGCCACGCAAAACAAGATTGACATGGAAAGAGGGCGAGTGGCCAGTCCCCTGCTTGACCGACGGCGAGAGATCCGATGACACGGAAGGAATTCAGAGATGATCAGCATCGCCAGCGGCTGCCGAGGCCTGTCGGACAACAGAAGATCGACAAACGCGTGACCCCGAAACGGTGGCAGCTTTTTGGCGGCTCAGACTCACCGCGTCACAGAGTCCTCGTAAAGCGTGCGGATATTTGTATCAGTGGACAGCAACACCCATCCACTGTCACCACGCTCTGTAAACTCCCATCCAAGCAACACCCATCCACTGCCACCACGCTCTGTAAACTCTACCGCTGCTAGTCAACAACTGCTTACGTGGAGGGCCATATTCTAGCTTAAATCGCAGCTAACCTTGATACGTCAAGGCCGCCCCCAATCCACCACCCGAGGACGCGGGTCACAGCATGCAGCTTAGCCGCAAAAACTTCCAGTAAGAAAATTAAAACCTACGCCTCCTCTTCTTCTCTGTCGGTTCGCTGTCCGCACTTTCATGTGGCACATTTGAGCTTTTCAGATTCGGGTCGCTCGATTTTGCTCCTTTCTTTTTCTAAAGTTCAAAATGAGACTTGGATAAGAGCAATTCTTAAATTATACGCGAATTTCTTCCGAATTTTCTTGCCGCAAGGGATCGAGAAACAATTTTCAGTGCACTAAAAGAATAATCTAATCAAAAAACGGAAACCAATTTACATCAAATTAACTATCATGAAGAAATATCCAATACTTGAACGAGGGCAAAATATTCATAGACTATATATACGGACACACGCGTTTGTACAAATGCATGCAACGAACCACTCTTTTTATGTCTTTCCTTTTTAAAATCTTCGACTCAGTCGCCTGTAAATCTTTCAGCGCAGCCTTATAAAGCAAGGGGGCAAGATGATAAATTATGCAAGGATACCGAAAGTCACACAATAATTCAGTTCGAATCGCACGCACGCACTCGTTGCACAGAAACAACCACGCACGCAAAACCAAACCTGTGAAAGTAACATGACGGACACACAAGCACCGAAAAAAGGTGATCTCTTTCATGAATAGAAAAAAGAGCGAAACATGAGAAACAATGATCCAGCAGAAACACCTTAACTCATAGCTGAAAAAAATAAGAAGAAAAAAGAAACAAAGGGCAAATGTTAAACGGAGGTATAGAAAAACCTTTTCTTTTCTTTCTTTGTATTTCTGCAGTTGGGCCTCCACTTTTATTTCAGCGTTGTCAACATCTTCCAAAGCACCTGGTCATCAGCAAGGATGAACATCAAGAAAGCAATTGACCACTCACGCCCTAGCGTTTCAAAGTATAATTTGCGTTTCCATCTGCTATTTATTTGATCCCAGTGAGATTTTACGAAGCTGATTGCAAGAAAGCTCAACGACCCGCTCGTCTATAAGAGGGCAATATACGAGCTACACCAAGTCCGGGCTCATTGTTGCGCTACAACAGAATCCTGCCATGAGAACGGCAGCATGCATAGTTACCAATATCATACTTATTTCATACGAACCGTACTGCCTTTCAAACTTGACAAAGGCCTCACAGACCGGTTCCGGGTTGTCAAGACTAGCCTGCACAGCTCTCTGGTACGCTCGGCGTACGGTGCCAGCATCCGAAAACAACCTATACGAGGAGAGAAGCAGGCACTTGCACACTGGCCGGACAAGCAAACATCTGCGCCGCTGTGCATGCCGGGACTACACAACAGGACAGATGTACACGAATGTAAGACGCGAGCCATGTATGCACACATGAACGTTGTACTTTGCGTTTACGGCAAAGAGAAATACATGGATGATGCTTACATAAGAAGTTGGATATAATCCAACCACATGGCTGCATCACGCACATGCTTTTTCATGATGGTGTCCCACAACTCCTGGGCTCTCTTCAGGTTCTGCAGGTACTTGGCCTGAACACAAAAGCCGAAACGGCTTCCATTACGACGAAAGATTGAGATGAAAACCAAGCAAGAAGGTGCAAGGCCGCTAGTGAACGCAAATCAACAAATCGGTCGGGGCATGTAACAGATTCTTCAGCACGGCAGTGCGGAATTCGTGCTCACCAAATCCTAGAGAGCAATTGTAGGCACAGCCTAGCGACTGCCCATAAGCAACCAGCTTACCACAACCACAGCTAACGAAAGCAATTACCCACCTCAACGAGGGCCCACTCAGCAAATAATCTGCTGAATTTATCTCCCTCAAGGCCAAAACCTGCAAATCAGATTTTAAAAGCAAAACTCAAAAGCTTTCAGCAACAGCGCAAGATAGAAACAAAAAAATTCGCGAGAACAGGTCAAAGCAAGAGAAAAGGCGTAAACAAGTATTCGAAAACAAGAAATTACAGGAATATCAGAAATTTACCAAAATTATACTAACCATGGGATCCCAAAACGAAATTAACCACTTGATTGATTCACAATTCAGTTATAGAACACAAAAGCCAGTATTACACAAGCTAGAGCTTTTCAAAACAGACTAACATGCCGAATACTAAGAACCAATTCGGATCTTTGCTAATTAAGCCATGTCACTAGCGTCCGATAACACAAGCAACACCCAACTCTCATACCTGAATTCCATTTAACGTCTTGCTATCCCTGAGAACGCAAGAAATAGATCATAGCACATAATGGAGCTTAGACTACTTTGCAATCGACTTACATTGATTCATGTAGTTCACAGCAGCTTCATATGTTTTATGAAGCTCGTCGATCTTCCTGTTGTCTGAAATTAAACACCAGACAGAAACGCGTTACGTCACAACACGCAGGCAAGAAAAATCCTTCCCTCCTCCAACAACGAAAACTCAGAAAAGCGACATGATCAAAAAGCATACCAAAAAGACCTGACGATATCGAGGAGCTAAATTACAATTCCATAGGAATACGACAGGATCATAAAGAAATTACATGATAAGCAGCACTTGCCTAGTTTCCAATCTGTTATCCTCCGCCGATGATAGTCACAGTAGCATATCCAAAGCTGCAAAAAATCACTAGAGCCAGGAAAGCCACCTTTTAACGCTTGCTCGAAGACATCTACGAGGGTTGAAGAGAGAAATGCAAACACAGACCGGCGCAAATTCACGTCGTTGAAGCAGCAGAAACAAAAATTAAACAATATCAGGCATCAACCATAACAGAAAAACTGCATCAAGACTCGTTCAAGTCATCCTCCGCTGGTACGCTTCACGTCAAAACCAAACATCAGTCCCTAACACGACGATATCTAAGTAAAGTTAAACCCAGACCTAAATTCATATCCACTTTAAACCTACCAATCTACTACTGCAAGACCAACCAAAACAAGCATACTAAGCGAAAGTGTTTTTTTAGCAACCTTTCACTCTTTCGTAGGTAGCACCACTTCTCTCCTGAAAAGAAAAACAACAAGAACATCGGGATCAAAAAGCTATAGCCTACGCGACAACCGAAATATGCATTGAATTTCATGACCTATTAAGTTCATGTGTCTTTGCTGCTAGCACAAATAGAAACAACCACGAAAGAAGCTGAAAGAGGCTGACGCAGACCGCACGTCAGCATATCTCAACCCGCAAATGAGTGAGACGCAAATAACTTCTGTAGTTCTGTGCACAAACAGAGGAAAAAACAAGTAAAAGCTGCCTTATGATGATCATGCCGCACACGCACACAGTTCGCGGCCAGTCTTTTAGGCCAACTTGGGTTCTACGAAGATGAACTTCATGATACAAAGCAGATACTGGTCTAATATGCAAACAGACATAAAGAGTTCTAGCGGCGAATTTCTTGTCGGGATATGAAGTCGCTTTAACTGAAAGCCATTGAAAAACGACAGCCTGAAGGGAGCTTACCAGAGCCTTCAGAAAGTTTTGCCAAAGTTGCACCACCCAGGGACAGTTACGAACCGCTCTTTCGTGAACAGGCAAAGCTACGGCTGATATCTTGAGCTTAAAGTCCTGTTTACAAGAACAATATAATCTCGGAAAACGAACAGCAAACGAGCCACAACTAGAAAATACATGGCTGCTAACTTTAAAAATATTGTTGGAATCGCTTGGTAGAGCAAGGCAGCCGAAACCGTGCATATAAGATATGTCAATATAATCAAAGGATGTTTACCAGGAAATTGCTTTACACAGGACATAAACAATACTTCATGGCACTCGAATTCACAGGCCTTTACGGAAGAAGCAAACCAACACAATTAGTTACTGTCATTGGACGAATTGACGGCTGGGATGATAAAAGGGGATGGGATAAGTGGTGTTCGGCATACCAGGGAGGCACTTGGGCTCACCGCAGAAGCTTGAGATTCGAAAGAGCAGCATTGAGCCGACCCTTTAGAAACATGCAGATTTTTACAACTAGGAGAAAATCTAAGAGTAGGAGCGTGTAAACTATTGTTAGCATCAATGTCTTGGACGTCGCTTACATGACTGCACTATCGTTTTCCTTATCTAGATCATCCTATGAAGGCGGATCAGGTTTTCGTATTATTTTAGATCTCTAGACAGACTCCTCACTCTCCCTCTCTACATCTCTCTCTCTCTCTCTCTCTCTCTATATATATATATATACACATGATATGATAT
>QQSS02215860.1:0-11076 GCA_003687565.2 Craspedacusta sowerbii
GCTTTCTAGAAGCTTGGATCCAGGCTATATAAGCCGAGGTTTTTCGGCAGTTGTATGGAAGTCTGTTCTTGAGTGGAGTAGATGCTCAAGTCTTTGTTGAATGGTATATAATCTCTGAGAAATACAACAGCCGGTTTCTGTCGTGATTGTTTGTTTCAATTCTAAAAAGTGCCAACTCCGTCCACAAGAATGCCACAACATTTATGTCGCAATTTGAGTCTAGCAAAGCATGCATTGAAAACATAAACAACTACTATATACATTAAGTTGATTTTTGTGGACGTGGCAACGATGCGTCAAGTATAACACAATTGAGTTTCGCACCTTACCACTTAATTTTATTCATGATCTGAGAAATCCATGAAATTGACTTTTGTATTTATATATTTGTTGAAGTTCAGAAACAAGAGTAAGCATCTTATGTGATTGCAAGATGCAATATCTTCTTATGTGAAACTTTCCATCTCTAAAACTGGGGTAATAGCACAATAAATGCCTCAACATTAACATAACGGCATGTGTTTGAGAGCGAGAGCCTACCAAAAAGTCCAAGCACTAGCTCTGCATTCAATTTCACGTCAAGGTAGAGCTAAAAAACGAATTTTGGTTGCAAAAACAGTAGTCAAAGTTGTTCATGGAAAAAAAATCTGCAGTGGGTCTACACTGTTGGCTAGCTTTGCTGCTACATTCTTTACGTTCTAGCCTTTAATGATTTATGATGAATTAAAAGATGTTTTTCTATCTGCTTAAGGCTATGCTATTACAGTAGCATTTCTGATTTTATAGGTGATTTTCATGATCCAGCACAAATATCGCAGAAGCCAGAAATTGCAATGATATAAGAAGTCTCGCTGACTCACTCTCAAATCTTCTCTGATCGCCATATTAGAGATATCCATACAACAAGTTCCAAAGACATATAGGTTACTGGAAAGTTCCGACTATCCTACATAAGCAAATTAATTACACTTTTAAATAAATAAAAAGCCACAAACAAGAATCGCAAGTGAAAATGAATAAATCGCTTTCGCGTTCATCACTAATTGGAAAAATTTATGTTAAGCTCTTTTAGCTGATTGTATAAGACAGAGCTTTTTTGTTTGATGTTATTACGTCCTCATTTTAGTCCTTGTTATTGCTATTGACGGTTTCGATTAGTTTCGATAAGTTCGAGTTCCTTTCTTTGATGAGTAGAATAAGAAAAAAATATTCCAGTGCAAGGGCGAGTCTCTTATGGTGCCAATCATGGATAAATAAGGTTTCCTCTAATGGGATTACGTCTTCGAATTTCAGTATATCAGAATGCCGGAATACGTCTTATGTGCTATGGTCAGAAAATGTGATTATCAGGTCAACTAAGTGTCAAATTCTAGTCAAAAAGGTTCTATACGTTCTCATGTGTCTCGTTTCGATGGGAAGATCTTCAAGAAGAAGGAAATTGTCTTCAGGCAACCGTGCCATGTCATCTTCACGATTGTCAGAGCATCCACCAGTAGCTTCAACTGAAAGGCAAGCAGCGTTTTCTTTTTCTCCTAAGAGAGGCTCCCTCGCCACTCGACCTTACGCTTTATTTGGCTGCTACTGCCAATCGATATATTGGGTATCCAGGCATCCGGGAATGACCTCAAATAGGACTCCAGGCTATTCATAAGGAATACGCTAGCACTTATCTACCTGAGTTAGCAATTTGTATACTATGCGTAGACTACTCTGCTATCAGCAGCACTTTTCAAAAAAAAACTTTAATCACCTCTCTTTACATGTCAATTCTGTTTTAGATCATGATCATCATGTCACCTCATTAACGAGGTACTGCTATGCTTTGCCTACTATCAAGATAAACCTTGCGCTGTGCAAATTGCAGTAACACTATTAAGACGATATTATGATAACACTCATTCCAAAATACTCATAAGCGCCAGATATACTGTGGTTGGTGCAATTTGCCATAACACTATTAAGACGATACAATAATAACACCCATAAAAACTCATAACGCTTATCTTTAAAATAGTTATATCCTTCCAGATAAACTCTGTGATAACTACATCAAAATACGACGATAACTTTTACCAACCAATATAGCCATATGCGGGACGAACAAGACTGGATGGTGAACGCAAGAAGGCGTTGTAAGTGAGACTACTAACAGCAACACCAAAGTTCGGTCAAAGTTGCGAAGTGAGCAAACTGGATCGAATTTGTGCATGTTGCCCTATGTGAACGAAATTGGCGATTCACGTGTTTAAGCATAGCTGCTGGCATCTAAATGAAAGTCATCATATTGTTGATGTTGTCGCCTCGCTTGCCATGGTCTCGGTAATGGTAATCGGTAGTGGTCTCGGCGGTAGACGCCTCGGCAGGTGGATCACTTCGGTAGGGGTAATTTCGGTAGATATATTGGCTTCAATACCTGGAGTAGGCTCGGTAGTTGAGATATGTTCAGTAGAGATAGTGGCTTCGGTACCTGCAGTCGGTTGGGTAGTTGCGATGACCTCGGAAGAAGTTGGCGTTTTCTTTGTAGTGCCTTTCTTGGGTGCTTTCTTTGTAGTCCTTAAGGTCAACAATTCCAGATAGTAGAGTGCGTCTCTAATGTACTCGAGCGGATCTCCCGATTCTTCCATAAACGCATTCATTTCTGCATCCTCTAGCATAGGCATCTGCTGCTGTAATATGGTCAGTTTTTCACGCTTGTCTTTAAGCATCGCAATAAATATCGTGAGGTCACTTGTTGCCAAAGTATAAGTGAAGCCTTTTGCCGCCAGGAGTCTGCTGTTTGCCCGCTGCTTGGTGTGTCTCCATTGACTTTCCAAAACTTTCAGTGGAATCGGCATTTTCGCATGTTGTGAGTAGAGATCACGGGATGAAGTGTTGTGAGTTCGAGATTTCGCTGGTGACGGCACCAAAATGTCGCGAATTCTAGTCTTTCAAGTTCCCAGAATGCTGAGATGTCTGATTTTGGGTCAGTCTGGTTATCAATGAAGACTTTCAGACATGTGGAGCTTGTACCTTGTGACTCACTTGTATCTTTAAGGTTGGTTGGTCCGGAAAGTAGCATTTTGGCAAGCAATAGGATAGGAACTCAGATATTCGTAGTGATCCGTGACCGCATTTATGTGTTTCTTCAAGGGCGCTGAAATATTAGTAACAACGATTGTTGATAAGGGTAAGGTACGTTGCTGTGTGAGGAGATCCAAGGTGACGATGGGATGTTTTTGTTGCTTGGTTTGGTCGGCTCCCAATGTCGATATATTAATTGTTTCTGTGGGGCATGCTGTCATGTTTATGCGCAGGCGTTGGGCAGTGGCTTATGTCAAAAATGTGCTGTGAGCCTTCGTCCAGCAAAATGTTTACTGGTTTTGGTTTTCCCCATGTCCCATGATTGCTGTAGCCGTTTTTAGAATTACCTGGCTGGATGTAGGTGCAAGTGTTACATGTGTGTCACTAGGGGCCGGTGTGGTGGCAGTGGTTTTCATGGCGGGCTTGCTTGCGGCTTTGTTTGCTGTGCATATGGACGAATGATGCTTCTGGTTGCAGTTGTAGCACGTATATTTCGTAAGGCATTTTTTAGAAGTGTGTTTGGTTCCTAAACAGTTGAAGCATCGGCGGTCGCGTTTATTTGTTTTTCCGGTTGCGTAATTACGAGACATAAGCGGCTTGTGTGTGCTTTCTGGCAATATGCACATTGTAGCGGCTTTTTTTGTGGGGTTGCGCGATGACTATTGCGTGTGTTTATTAGGAAACTTGATGTGGCAGGCATAAATTCTTCTGTTATGGCGTGCATGCTTACTAGGTCTCCCCCACAACGTGCATTTCTCTCCCGTAGTAGTGCAGACATAAGCTGGTCTGTGTTCCAATCGGAGTGTGGTTGTTCGCGGTATAACTGAGTGCGTACCTCTAGTGGTAGTTTTTGTTTGATGATTGAAACAAGCATATTGCTACTCGTTGCAGTGAAATTGTCTATTGTCTTAATACCGCGCAACGGAGTTTCGAGATTGTTGTGAAATCGTCTCAAACTAACGACCTCGTTCGACGGAGCTTTGATGTCGAGACTAGCACGAGTGTAAGCGTTCGTTAAAATTTCAGTTTTTCCGAAACGGTTGCGGAGCAGAGTGAGTGCATCCTCGTAGCTATTGTTCGTGAGTGGTAGGCCTTTAGCAATTTGTGCGGCTTCTCCGGATAGGCGGGCGTTTAAGTAATGCAGTTTTTCAACCGGCGCGAGGGAGGGATCATTGCCTACTGCCGCGTTGAAGTGATCGACAAAGGAATAACAACTAAGTAAATTGCCGTCAAATATGAGTAAATGTAGTTTGGGCAGGTTGAAACGATGCTTGTGTTGATCGGTGGGTGGGGAAGACGGGGTGAATGATGTGGATTTAGCGTGTTCTGGGGTGGATACGGCAGATGTCGCTGTGGGTGGGATTGCGTCGTGTGCAGGGAGTCTGCAAGAGATTTTTCGGATTCACTTACCAACAATTGTAGATCGGAGAGTGTTCCTTATGTGTCATCTATTAGCTCCCCGGCTTCTTCAGCAAATCTATCCATGGTCTCTTCTGGTAGTAGAGGTAATATCTGTTGCCGTAGATTAGTGAAAAGGTCGATTTTGTTGTTGAGGTGCGAGATGACTTTTTTGATCTCGCTAGTTGTGGAAATAGAATTTAAGCCCTTTGCCACGTGCAAAAGTCTGTGTGTCCTTCCTTTGTGGTATTTCCATTGGCTATGAAGGGATTTCAGTGAGTTCGACATCGTCACGGCACTAAAATGTCGCGAGTGTAGCAATATAACAGGCAGACTCCTGTTCTTTCAACAAATGACCTTTTTACAACGTTTTCTAACGACAAATGGTTGTCCTTTTCTTGCGAATTCAAAGTTTAATGAAGTTATACAACAGCTGGATAAATTAAATGGACTGCATTCCATCAAGTAAAATCTCGCGCAGTGCGTAACACTCATTCCAAAATACTCATGAGCCCAGATATACTCGGTGATAACTACTTCCAAATACCACAACTACGTTCAACAACAATTATAGCCACGCGGCCAGAGACAAGACTGCAGGTCAAATGCAAGAAGAGGCAGCAACTCAGCACAAATAAGGCATGCCATAGACGCACATCCACACACACATCAACCTAGCACCAATATCGGCGACACTATTATTGCATTAATTGAAATTTGCATTACTAATGAGCGCATTGTTTTTCAATCTTTGATGGCTAAAAACGAGATGCCCAAATAAAATGTGCTGATATCTTCGATACCAGTTGTGTCTTTGCTAGGCACGCGTCTGGAGTATGCTAAGACCACTAAAACTCTCCTCAAAAGGGATATTTAAAAAGCTCTTTTGTATGTACAGATAGGTACAGGGTATCATGGACGATAATTAGGCATAAGCCAACATGTGGCAATAGAGTTGCACGGATTCGTTGTTAAACTACTGCTAATAGGTATGGGTGACACTTAGGCACGAACACTTCAAAGGCAGAATTAGCTGAAAGTAATCGAACTAAGGGGGGATTTTTATCGCTTCGATTTAGCGGATGGTCAAAGCATGAGGCAATTGGAAGAGTAGTAATAATAAAAATAGAGAGGGTGAAAGAAAAACCTACGCGCACGCACACTAATGGCCGACCTAAAAAAAAAAACAAGCAAGGGAAGCAGGGAGACAAGAAAGAAAAAAAAAGAAAAGAAAAGAATGCAATATAATATTAGCCAAACAACAAAGCCTCGATCTCTGCGATTAGTGACACTCGAACTTTCATGCATCATGGGTGCCATATTTGTTGTCGTGTTGTCCACCTACCCTCATTAAATCGGAAATGTTCGTCTGAGCCACTAATCCAACGCTGCTGAATGTTCACACACATGTTCGTAGCGAAGTGGGTTGCAAGTCCAGTTTTGCTTGGATGGTGGAAAACAACCAAGCGATTGTCATCAAAAGGAGGATTCAGTAGATCACTCGTTTAACCCAGCTATATATGGTACTGTTTACTGCGTTCAGAAGCATAAATAAAGTCCTGTTCTCCGCACTTGACGCCAGCAGTATAGAAGGATCTCCCAAGACTTTTTGTTACGAATTTTGTCTATGCCACTCATAGAAGCACACGAAAAGCAGCTTTTTCCAAGCTTTAAATTGCACGAATTCGATGTGTCACATTTCTTTGTCGTTGATGACCGAATCAGACGATATCTTATGTTGCTTGTTTGCTTAAAGGCAAATATGGGTGAAGTTGGGAGAACTTTTCTAAAATCCAGGTACTTCAGCATATGTGATCGTATAAGGAATGTAGCATATTTGGAGTACTAGCAAAGCTCCTGTGTCAGGTTAGAACAAATTCAAGTTTTTTCCTCTTTTGTGGTGCTGGCGCTTTGAGGGTTTGTTAACAGTTCCTCCCTGTTTAATGAATTGATGGTCGTAGCCAAAGTTTTAAAAATACGTAATAAAGTTACTAGCATGCTTGTTATAACCTGCCGTGTTGGTATAAATTCTCCGAATTCTCGTGAATTGCGAAAAGTGAATAGACTTGAAGATTGCATGTGGATGATCGCTTATTGAATTTTAGTGGGCTTATTAGTGGAAAATGGCTTTCAACCCTAAAAATCAGGCTTTTTAAAATATTTTTTCAACAAAGCGGTTACATGGTGTCACCCTCCTTTAGTCTTCAACTATCTATTGGTACCACGATTAACACTAATAGGATCTATCTGTCGCTTACCGTACTCAGAAAACTCTATAGTTATGATATGGGTTGCTTTACTACGTGCTCTTCTTAATCTTTTTCTTAGAGACAGTCTCATTTGCAAATTGCAAATTGGGTTTCAGGCCGTCCTTTGATTAAGCGGACCTGAAGTACCACTCCCCCACTGCCAATGCAAGCCTGAAAAAAATGGAGTCTGCTCAAAGCCAAGTAGCCTTAGTGATTACTGGCGCCTGGAAGGGCAGCTCAGCAACAAAACTGTACGAAGACTTGGTGTGGGAAACATTGACAGACAAGCGTTGTTGTAGAAGGCTACTCTTATTCTAGAAAATAACTTAAATATTGGTTTGGCGTACTTGTCTTCCTTAGTACAACGTAGGGAGTCTTGATGCCAAATCCGGAGAAGATTTGCTGTTCATAACTTCATCTGTCGCGCATCAAAATTCAGAATTCTTTATTTCCTTCGGTAATTCAGATTGGATAAACTTAGGCTTGTAATATCTAGACTTTCATTCCTTCTAAGAATTCATTAGCTCAAATAATACGTCCACCTATGAAATCCACTTATAAAATCCCTCACGGCTTTTAAAGCAACCTAGGCTTAGTCTAAGCGACCTACATGCTCATAAATATCTGCATGACTTATTAGATACCAATGATCCCATATGCCCTATCTGTTACGACCGCATTGAGGATGCAATCGACGTTTTGCTCGCATGCAAGGCGTTTCGCACATAGAGTACCACCTTACTTGACACTGTGTCTGATCTTTAAGGGTTTTCAACACTAGACGATGATGTTAAAGAGCTACGCAGAATTTTAAATCTTGCATGGTTATGATGGGCGAAATATTATAATTTATGGAGAAATTCTTCTTGCGACTTCACAGTTTACTTTAGATACAAGGAGATTCTCGTAATCTATGCATGAACAACTTGCTAACTTGCTTGTGGTGATCTCCGTTTAAGCAAGTTGTAGATTTTTGTTTTCCGTTTTCGTCTTATTTTCATTTTCTTTTACGACGTTCTATTGCGGATGTTGTAATAACATAAACGCACTAAAAAAAAAAAAAAAAACCGGCCATGGTCTCAACCAACATGCCAAATGTGCTAAAAGTACAAAATACTTTTAGAAGGACAAAAGTGATTGCGAAAAACTTCTAATGCAGTTTTTGGCTAGTGGCGTTATGTTAACAGTTCTTTGGTTTTTGTAAACTCATCGCTAATCATGAAGTTAAAGAACGACAACACTCCGTATTGCTGATCACTTGATGATATCTAAATGTATGCTCCTGTCTTAAGTTTATTTTATCGTAAGACATACTGATTTTGATATATTCTTAAATGTTGGTTTTCTTGATATCTTCACGAGCAAAGTATTTCGTCTCTCTTGGGCATGCTCTAATCATAGTTAATAGCCATTTCAAAAATGCTTTGCTCGCGAATAATTCTTGTTGAAAATCTTGAAGTGTCTTTCAGGGATTTAGCCATTGGGTGAGATCGTGATTTTTTGCCTTCATGATGGGTAGGTTGGACAAATATCGGTAACAACCCAATGGACATTCTGAGTTCTGTGGTGTCCACGTCTGAGGCGTGTGAGGAGGGTTGTTAAGTTTCCTGTCATGTGCTTCTAGCACTTGAAATGTTAGATGAATATTGAAAGAATGGTAGGTTTAAGGAATATCTTCGTTTGATGGTGGTGGTTCCACAAGTGATTTTAATTAACTGTTTATTGAAGTTGATTGTGACTTTAATTGGATGCTAACCCCTGTAATCATAGTAGTTGATGGGATTTATTTCGCACAATTTGCTGAGGTCAGCACTATCCAGTAGCCCTTTCCGAACCATTCTTTCCGGCCAGTGCAAAGTAAGTTTGGGTAGCTTTAGAATTTTCTCCAATCTTCGCAACCGTAGCCGCTTTTTTTTCAGTTTGCTCAAAATATGCCAAGTCTTACAAGCATTGTTTTTTGAAAAGGTTGATTTTTTAACATGCTAGAAATCTTGATAAGTTTTGTTGGGAACGTAGACCCTGGGTATCGATTTCCTACATGCTTCACTATGCTTCCATCAAATGTTTTGAACGCAGCATTTTACCTTTGTCAAGTATTAAGAAATTATATATTAGTAGAAAAAGTAGTAGAAAAAGATTATGCAGGCTCTGTCATAGCGAATTTTGTTTTGAATTGAGTGGAGATTGAGTATACCTAGTTACAGTTGTATTAAAAGTTTTACTCACCTGTCTGTTGTAAGCCAAATTAAAATGTAGCGTCAAAAGTTTCTGCAACTTATGTAGTAGCTAAAATGTGACTTCCTGTAGCCCTGCAATATCATCGTTTCAGAAATATATGTTTTTTTTTAATGCTTATTAGGGTAAGTTGTTACTAAGCATATAGTCGGACTAGTCTCATTTCTGGTTTGCTATTTACAATTCTTTGTTTAGAATGAAGCACAACAATGTTTTGCCGAATGGGCATTTCCACAAGCACTGGCAGAACTATGTTCGCACCTGGTTTAATCAACCTGGGCGCAAGAAGCGACGGCGAGTTGCACGACAAAAAAAGGCACTAGCTATTGCACCACGCCCAGTTGCAGGACCTCTACGACCTGTGGTTCGTTGCCCAACATTTAAGTACAATACTAAAGTTCGAGCTGGTAAAGGCTTCACTCTGGAAGAGCTGAAGGCTGCAGGTATTCCTGCCAAGTATGCCCGTTGCATTGGTATTGCTGTAGATCACCGTAGAAAGAATCGCTCCACTGAATCATTGCAGTCTAATGTGCAAAGGTTAAAGGAATATCGAAGCAAACTCATAATCTTCCCTAGAAAGCAGAGCAAGCCTAAGCAAGGTGATAGTGAGGTAAGGTCAAAAAGATACTTTTATGTCTGGTTCAGTTGTAAGGATGTGTCACATGCTATTTGCATTGGAAATGCTGGCCTGAAAGAAAGCTCATCTCAATAAGTGTCTTATGTCACATTTTAACTATTGGAATCATCTCTGTTTGAAATACGTCATATTTTTTTCTTGGTCTTAGTATTCTCTTTGTTGTCGTTGTTGTGTAATCGGACCATTGCCTTTCTATATGAAAATCCATCCATTGTAAAAATCATTTTCATCTCAATTCTAACATTTTCACAAAGCGATTTGTGATATTCTCAAAGAATTGCTTGTGGTGGATCGTTTCTGTGTATTGAATATGTGCGTCGTAATTTGTAGCAATATTTCAATTTCAAATTACATAAAAATGGTCTTGTATAGGCGCCTTTTGCTTTCATAGTTTGCTAGCCTGGTTTATTGATAGCGATGGATTTAACCAAACTTGTAACATCCCATTATAGGATTTCGGAGAATGTTAGTGGTTAATTTTGCTATAGCTATGTGTTTTTGCTTCAGCATGCTCTCTGGGCCTTCAGTAAGCCTAGATTTGCTTACTCTGACATGTATGGTTGGCTCTGATGATGCAGTGAACTTAAATTTAATGTTTACTTGCACTTCGTCAAGCAGCGTTCTGCTGCCAGGCAAGTGCTTGCATTTGAGTCAACCATATATTATCTGCAGTGTACCATAGTACAGTAGTCTGATCAAACCAGTTTGCTGTCTCCATAAGCACTTCCAATTGCCACTTACGTTTGCATACATACTTACATATATGTGCATATGTATATTTTATTATCCTATTTAGTAGTATTGTTAGTGAGTCTTCAATTTTTTTAATAGTTAGTGTTGTATATTTTGTATAGTTTTATTGCATTATTTATTTTTTCTGTGTGTTCCTCCTTAAACTTTCAGAACAGTGATGTTTTTTTTGTTGTTTGTAAGTGCTTGCATTGTGAGTTGACCACAACATTGACTGCAGTGTGTTGTCGTGCAGTAATATGATCTAGCCAGTTAACTGCCTCTCTACTCACTGCACACTCATTGCAGTTCGTTGGCATTACTTAAAACTAGTATGGTGTCCTGTTCGAGTTGCTTGCCATGAATTGCTTCACCATCAGTTCTTGCAGTGTCTGATGGTACTCTGTGCTAAAATTTTCTTTCTTAATGGTAATGTACAATGTACTTGTCTGATCTGGAAAGTCTATAAAACCTTTTTGTTGCAAACTTTGCTGAATGCTACTATGACAGCTGAAGCCACGTCTCTTGCTGGTGGTTCTTTAAGCCCTGATTTCCTTTCTGTGACCTACATGGTTGGCTTTGTTGATGCAGTGAAATTAATTTTTATGTTCACTTGCGCTTAGTCAAGCAGCGTTCTGCTGCCAGGCAAGTGCTTGCATTTGAGTCGACCATATATTATCTGCAGTGTACCATAGTACAGTAATCTGATCAAACCAGTTTGCTGTCTCCATACACACTCCCATTGCATGGTGTGTGTATATGTGTGTA